>CM036566.1:48062988-48227988 GCA_020745775.1 Theristicus caerulescens
CCACGCTCTAAAGGATGAAAACCCTTCTGCAATATTTGGGATTCAAATACCGTTTCTCTTTTCATTCAGCTGGTTTTAAATGATTGATCAGTCTGCCTACCCCAACAGTTACCGTTACAATAAATAAAATTTGTCACCTTATATAACCTACTGTATATTTATCAAAGCTTCCTCTCGTGTGATACCTGAATCCTTTTCAAAAGCAGGTTCAGCCGAAGGGTAGGTGTGCTGATACGGTGAGAAACGTTAGGTGTTATTTATGGGACCTGTCCCACGCACTCTCCCCCCCCTCAGACACCGCCCCCAGTTACCGAACCTGCCGCCCACCTCCCGCTCGGCACTGCCGCTGCTTTGTTCAGAGGCGAGTTTGAAAGCGTTGTGGCTTCCTTGTTGGG
This sequence comes from Theristicus caerulescens, assembly GCA_020745775.1. Taxonomy (NCBI): domain Eukaryota; kingdom Metazoa; phylum Chordata; class Aves; order Pelecaniformes; family Threskiornithidae; genus Theristicus; species Theristicus caerulescens. The sequence continues at coordinate 48,063,384 of CM036566.1, forward strand.
AGAAGATGCTTTGGGATGAGCAGAATTAAGACAATGGCAGTTGAAGGGTGTTAGGTCCTGGCTGAGGTTGCAAAGGGAGGTGAAAGCAGGCCCTTTACCATTAATCCATACACCCCTCATTTTAGTACTCCTGTAACTCACCCTACTCTTCCCCCTGTGTGAACTGGGAGCGTTCCACAAGTCATTGCACGCACGCTATCGTAAAACTCACGTGAAGGAGGAAGGCCCTCGGCGCCCTTTCAGTGCCACTGAACTGAGAAATCCAAATTGCTAGCTCTTGCTTTGCTGCAGAGCAGCTCCGCCAGCCACGTGCCGCGATGCACCGACGCCTTCTGCAAAGGAACGCCACAGCCCCGAGCGCTTGCCACCGCCGGCTTTGGTCAGCGTCGCTATTTTCAGACACCGTTTGGAGTTTAACTTACCCAGATTGCAGGTGTAGATCAACTAAAATAGTGGTTCTTTGACTCAAAATAGGAGCTTTGGCTTCTGCCAAATGCAAATTTTTCTGAAATGTTTCATGCATTTGAGACCAAACGCTGCAGTGCAAGATGTTAGCGACAGGTAAAGCAGCTGTACAGAATACGGCAGAAATGGTGGCGCAGGTTATAGCTGGGCTGGAACATGCGGGCTATGATCGCAGTACACGTAATTCATTGGGGTTGAATTTTGTTTAAACTGCAAGGAAAGGAAAATTAAGCCCCTGCCGTTAATAAGCCGTGTCAGATGACCAGCCATGTACGTACAGGGCGTTCAAATGTATCAGGTGTGAGGATCAATGTGGTTCGCGATGTCCACTGGAAGGTGAATGATTCGCAAGGAGTGAATATTCCTCTCGTTAAATCTCATGGGGCCATGTCATTGGCAGCTAATATATTGGGAATTAATACGTTAATAAAACACATCTAAGAGAAGTACGTGTGGTGGTTGGTATAATGCTATAGTGTAGCTGCGGAACTACAGCAACGTGCAAGTTTTAACTTGTGTTCGGTTGCTACTTTAACTATTATTCCTTTTAAATGACTGATTTTTCCAAGTGATATTTGCATGTTATTTTTCTGCCCAGATTTAGTTCTTAAAAACAAATGTGTTGTCAAGAGGACAGTTTAGTGTAGGGAAATCGGCTACTTTCTACGTTTGAAATGTAAATGTTTTGAAATTGTTCGGCAGCATTTCGTGGCCTAAAATTGGTCCCCACCTGAGAGACCAAAATGAAGCCTTGAGACTGAAGTTTAAGTAATCAGAGCAAGCTTTTTCAAATTCCTGTAGGTTAATACCAGAGTGGCAAAAAAATGGATCTCTCTTACACTGACGTAGTTCTGCAGGTGCCTGGTACCATTGTGCTAATTACGATATGCAAGTTTTACAAGAAATTACTAAAAATGAAACTGGTGATTTCCATTTCTCTGTATTTTACGATGTTCTGCCCTCCTGCGTGCAAAGTGTCATTGCCACAGCACCTCAGAATGCCGATTGCCTATAATAACGGTCCTTGTAATTTGCCTGGAAGACCCACTATTACTGTCTTCCAAAACGAAAGCACTGAAATACCGAGCAGATTTTAGTCAAACTAAGTTTTCCGTAAGGTTCAGACGATTGGTCGCGTGCAGATGTATGGAAATGCTGTAAGGACCTGGTTACTGGATCAGTCGGGATTTTGTGCTGAAGATTAGGCTGAATTTCCTTATTGCTTTAATCCCAGCTATTGCCACTCGCGTCGTGCGGGTGTGGGTGTTTATGTACGCACCGATTAATTCAGAATTAACTGAATTTAGAAATGACAGGATTTGAGATTATAGCGACAGTGGTCATGTCATCTACTGCCGTCTTTTTGAACGCGAGCACGCAATCAGTTGGCAGTCTGACCTCCAAATAGCTAATCCAAGCTCAGGCAGGCTGCCAGTCGTTCATCCTCTGCAACAAAGTCGTCAGGTATCGCCGAGACGTCTCCTTAATGAAGTGATTTTGTTGCCTTTTATCTGTGTGAAGGACAAAATGTACCAGGATTCTTGCTTAATGATGGTGACGTTTTTTTCAGTGTTTAAAAAAAATGCAGCAACATAGAAGACTCAAACAAAATCTACGTGTTTAAATTATAAAGCTCTATAGGTCTGTAACATTTAGGTCTGTAACATTTAGGTCTGTATTTAAAATCTCGTGACATAAAAACCTGATGTTACACCAGTTCGCCAATAAAAGTAAATTTGTAACGATGATGCAATTAGTGCTATACCATCTTTGGGATTTGAAATACTTTTATTACAGCTTTTTTTAATCCCGAAGTCTGATTTCTTTCAAATATGTACCAGGGGTTTTCTGAATACGGTTTGCGGGGGGCTTTACTTGTTTTCCAGGATATTCCCAATGCGTCCGTGAGCACATTCCTGATCTCGCTCTCCAGCAGAACACGCAGATGGGAAGGCTGTGTGACATACTGGGTAGGTTATGGCTGTTGGCTGCCTCTTCTTTGATCGTTATTTGTCATAAAGAATGACCCAGGAGGACTTTCTTTGCGTATTAATGTTAAATATAGAGAACGTATAAGCTCAGAAGTCGTTTATCTGCTATGGCATTTGCTCTTGTCCACGTTATTCGTAAGAAGAACCTGCTGATCCTTTCCGACTCCGTGATAAGGTAAAGCAGCCTCATCCTGTGGCCTGCTGAGCACCACAAACCATCAGAAGTGTTTAGTGTTCTACAAAATTAGGTAGCTAATTCTGCTAGTGTTCATTCAGGCTCATACAGAGAGAGAGAGATATGCTAGAAAAGAGCAAGCCCTTATTTAAACCTTTTTTTTTTTTTTTTTAATTGGCAAACGAGGCAAAAGGCATACGTTAAAAAGTTTTTCCTAGAATGACAGTCCTCTTTTAAGCAAAGCAGTGAAGAATATTATTTGTCAATGACCAGCTTCATTGGCTCCCTGGAATGACATACTTTACATGATTCATGTATATTTCAGTATCATTATTATTTTATAAATGCCATTTAGTAAGTTTGTAACAAAAATATATTAAATCCAGAAATTTACAGTTGCCTAAAATAATAATGTAATTGCCTTTATATATTATCTCAGCACTAATATTGTTTTTCCACAATACAGTTTTATTTTTTTCATTTTTTTAACATAGATTTTTTTTTTGTCATTAGAAGCTTAAAGGGACAAAGTCAACACATTATACAGGCATTCTTTATCACTTTAAAATCTGTGATCGTGAAAATTGGTTCTACTGTACAATGTAAAGTAGACCATGAGTAAGAATTAAACATTTAGGTAAACATTAACTAAATTATTAACTAGATCAGAAGCTTTACTTGTGCCTGGCAGAAGAGCATGGGTATTTACCATATTGGTTTTCTTTTTCTTGAGAATACCAGAGGCTTTCCTTGCTTGGCGTGACCTGCTATTAGCTAATCAGCCTCTGGAGCCCCGCTGTGTCCAAAGCAGGCCTGTAGATCTCGTTATAGGGCAGTGCTAGGAGTAGTAAAATGGGTTGCAGCATTTTATTCAACAAATTTGCTTGAGCTTGTCAATTTTTGACAGCGCGGCCCGTTCAGCGTTACAGCCGACACTGGCGAGTAGCCTCTTCGTACCATAGCTGCTAAATTTTCAGGCTCATTTTGCAAGTCTGAGTAAATGCCTAAAAGCAATAGAGTATTGACTAACGGTTCTAATGAACTGTTCTTTTAATTATTTTAAAAACTTATATGGTAATGAACTGTATAATATAAAGGCTCTGTCAGCGCTTCGGATACAGGGCTGATTGTCGGAGGCTGTGCTACTGAAATGCTTCAGTTGAGATTCCGGCCTTGGGTTTTAGCGTGGGTTGTTTGCCTGTAGCAGCACAGCAGAAGGAAGCGAATGAGTGGGATTTCTTATTCCTTTCTAACGCCAGGCTCGGGGCTTCCATAGTCCAATACTTGCTTTGCTTCTGGTCCATTCCTCTGTAAGAGCAGTCGTCCCTGGCACGTTCAGGGCTCTTGTTCCTCTGCCCAGTAATGGCAATGAAAGACTTCCTACTGATTTCAGCAGGACTTGGATCAAAAACTAGGCGTGCTTTTTGGCAGCGTATTCTATTGATATTGCAAGGCCCATTAATTCATTAGCTCATTTATTAACGTTAATATTTTAGAAGAGCAGCGTAGTTAAAATTTTCCAAACCAGCATATATTAAAGACTTGCGCTTTCTCACCTATAAGCGGTTGTGTATACGCTGTCTTTCAGCCCAAGTTGTTTTCCATGCAGAAAAACAGATTTTCACACTGTGGTATTTAACTGGCTAATCTGCACACTCACGTGCTCGGCACTAGTTATTAATGGTATCCCACCGTGAGCTTTTATGTGGGCAGGACAAGAACGGGAACGGTCCATGCAAAATCTAGGCAGCATATGAAATTGCAATTTCATCAGCTTTCTAAACTTAATAGCTCAGTTTTATAATTTACTGAAGTTAATGGGATATATTTTTAAAGCAGCGCACAATTCCCATTGATGTTAATGTGAGTCGCACATATAAATCCCCCTGCAACGCTTCCAAAATTCTGCCCCCAATATGTTCTGCAGATTGAATTCTGAAAACTAGTTATTTCTTTGGGTTGCTGACCTGTCTTCAGAGAAATGCTGAAGCACAGAAAAAGCAGTTAGACCACTAAGATTTGGGAATTACAGCTCTCATTTTTATTGCCAGTGCTCTTTTAGGGAAGCTGTCTGTTAGCAAATGACCAGGAATTTGATATCAGATTGCTGTTCTGAATGAACACCTTTCTCCCAATAATGAACATTGTGCCCCTTTGTTTTAGATGCCAACGTGGACGTCATCTACATCTGCCCCCTTCGTCTGAGTGAGGAGTTACTGCAGTATTACAATAAACTCCTGGGTCTGCAGGCAGCTGTTAGATCTGGGAACCCCGAGGACATGGGTGACCTGCAGGACAGGTTCAAAATTCTCGCCCCTGAAGCTATAAACAGCTTCCCTGTGAGTTTGTCTTCTAATTACTACAGCTTGAGGGACGCAGTAAAATTAAATTGGAAATTTTATAACTTGTAACGCTCTGGTACACATCAGTGAAATATTATTGCAAGTTTAAGGGCTTTACTGATTAGACTACTAGTTAGAGCATTGGAAATAAATATCCCGGTTTAGCTTTACAGACTTAGTTGAGATAGTCCTATATTGGCTATTTGTGGACCACTGTGCCTTCTTACTTGGGACCGGGAACCTGATAGATTTATACCTCTAAGCAAATCGTAGCAATAAACCATTCTTATTACTCAAACTTTATCTCTGGGTAGCCCAGCATTCAATCATTCACGTGTTTGTAGCGTTTCTTGCAATTAAATCCAATGCAGGACTTCGTAAAGAACAGAACTTAAAACTGCCTAGGTTAGGCAATACAGAAATGTTAGTTCCAGAGCTGTCGAGTCAGTTTTAAATCCGTGTGCTAAAACATGGCCTGAAGAGAGACCTTGATGAATGCAGGTTACATACGGTGTTTCTGAACGTACTGCAGTGCGGTGAAGATTCTTTACAGTGGAGAATAATTTTACATTGTAAATATGAAGTCCACAGTTGTCTTAGCTGAGATTTGATTTTTATGGAACTTCGTGGTACGTTTTTATCTCTAGGGTCTATGCTTGAAGCCCTGCTCCTGTTTTCAATGTATATTAATAACTCTTCTAGTTATTTTGTCGAACAAGTGTTTGTTATACCATAGACTGATTGAAACAGATGGCTTCAGAAGGTAAAGGAGCGTTTTATATTTCCTAAATGTGCTGGTTTTCAAATGTTGTTCTATAGTAGCGTGCTGTTCAACAAAACACGTGCATATATGTAGGAATCCATTTCTGTTGAAATAGTCTGAAAACACCTACGTGAGAAAAGTGTTTGCTCTTGCTGTATAGGGAGGAACCCCTGAGTCGGAGCTGTCTGATAGCTTTGCCGTAGTTAAAATGAATCCTGTGGATAGGAATGTGTTTGGTTTTCTCTGAAGTTGGAGAAAAGCATCAAGATGAAATTTGTGCGTTTAGGAGCTGGCTTTTCTGTAGTATTGTCCTTTTATCTGAGTACTGGAAACCTGTGAGAATTACAGGGATCACAGCTGCCTGGGCTGGGCCTTCACCTTGTAAAGTAAAATTACTGGGATGGTAAATCCTTGATAAATACCAGTGAATATATTTTTTCCTTTTTAAATTGCACTTTGACAGTTGTAGCTGGTTTTTCTCTGGATACTGGGTTATTTTTCCAGTACTAACTACCAAATATTGGAAGCTTTAAGCAGCCTTCTACATAAAACATGCTAAAAATATCATCTAAAACACATCATATTATGGCTAAAAGATGTGCTGCTAAACATGGACAGGCTGTCCAGGAATGAAAAATGTCTTTCATGGATGATAACGGTCACGGTGATTTGGCTGAAGTAGTTTTAATGTAAAAGCAGGTTGGTTTTGGGCATGCAGCTCTTGTGTATGGCCTTCGCTCTTCTGATTTCTGCTGAAATATTCCAAACAAAGGTTATTTTCCAGAAAGAAAAGAAGAGCAAACAGCTTTGTGAAAATTCATTATGCAGCTATGATTTACTGGGAAATGTTTATGTGCTGTGACATAGGGAGCTAACCCTGGTTATGGGGCTCTCCCATGGGTATGGATCGCGCCGCTCCCCCAGTAGCGGAATGCTGAAAAGCGGATTAGTGCCAAACGCCACCAGAAAGACCTGGCAGTGGCAGGGTTTAAGTGATACCGGGTTAAGGTATAGCCTTGGCTGCTCGCTGTGGTGCACCTCTTTATGTGCAAAATCCTCAGCCGACCTTGTTTTCATTAAGCATATGTTCTTTACCAGCCATTAGCTAACGTGGCCAAGAGATGCATCTTTTGTGTGGAGAAGGATCTGGGCTCATAACTGATCCTAGTCACCCACTGGCTTCAGTGACTGTGGATTTAGCTGCCACTTTGTCTGTGTAAGGGATAGAGCTTTATAGGTTCTTGTTAAGCATCTTTCTTCTGGGTTATTTAATGAAAAGCTTCTGTTGTACCTAATGTATCTACATTTCTTCCTAATATATGAAAGTGTGGCTTGAAGGCCACCTTAGCAGGCTCCTCTGAGCAATTCCAGAAGCACGAATCGGCCTCGGCCAGTTCCCTAGCTATTTTGATGGAACTGGATGGAAGGAAAATCTGTGGAAAAGACGCCCAGGCGCAGGTAGACCTGTGCTCCTTGGTGTCTGGAGGGGGAGGCAGAGGGAGACGGTGAGGAAGGGTGTCCGTATGCTGTTGTCCTGAGGCAGTTGCTGGCGATCGCAATGCCCTCTCGTCCAACGTGAACCGCTTCTAACAAAGGCTTACGCGATCCTGATTCTCGGCTAGTGGCCTATCGAAACAGCGTCGGGGTAGCTTTGCTCATCGTGGTGATGCCACGGTCAGCTTCTCTGGTCGTCAGAAGTTTAAACAAAAAAATCAAGAGGCTTGAGAACCAAGAACCTTCTGGTTAACCTAATAACCAGCATTCTGTGCGGTGTCGTGCTGGAATTCTGAGGGTTCCTCTGTTCTCCCGCTTTTACCTGCTTTCACTCGCACCACTGTATATCATGGCAGCTGATACCACTCTTAGAGCAGGAATGAACTAGATTTTATAGCCTGTTTCCCGCACTCCTTAATTAACTGTAAAATCCATTATTGAGAGACACAAAGCAAATCTCGTCCCTACATCACCACTCGTGGCCCCAGGGAGCAAGTGACCGGGGCTGGAAATTGATCCTGTTCTCTACGCGGCAGGACTCTGCCACCAGACCAAGAGAATGGGCCATCGCCCTGCTTCCGTACCAGTGCTCAAGAGAAAGGAAACAAATCAATCAGAACACTGAGAGTCTCAGATTTAAACCTGACGGAAAGAAAAAGACTCTGGGAAACTTGTTTGTTGTTCTTTGTCCCCCTACACTTCTGTGACTCCCCTTTTCCTACTAGAACTTTGAAGAGTATCTCATTTCTCTGACTTATATCCTCGCTCTCCTTGCAGTATGTCCGACTCTGTTACAGAGAGACTTGGGCACTTTTTGGAGCTGTGTGTTTGGTATGAGAAAGCACTGAGGAACTGACAAAAGGGGATGCCTTTTGTCCCCTTCCAGGGGCTCCTCCATCTCCGTATCCACCATCGTCCCCATCCAAGGAGTGGCACCTGGATTTGTACTTCAGTCCCTGTGAAGCAGCATCCAGGGCATTGAAGCAAAATATTCTGGGTTCTCCAGTCCTGGAAGTCCCCAGCAAATCCAGTCTTTAGGCTATCCTGGAAAGGAATACTTTCCTGACTAGGGCCTAAATTAGATGAAATCTCAATGTGAAGAAGAATTTCTTGTTACGATTATGATTCGTTTATGGCAATCTATTGCAGTGGATGTCCCTTGTGCTGTTTCTGCATGATGTCCACCCTGCCTGTCTCAACCTCCGCACACCTCTGTCTGTACCTTTGGAAAGAGAACTGGGTTATCTGCAGGCCACGCGTAGGTTATCTTGTAGAAAATACCTTTGAGGTCTCACCTGCCATGACTAATATTCTTAGGTGAAATTTAGAGGTTATAGCATCTGTCATGAACAGCGTGTTCAGCAATTGATCTTCTCTTTTAGAAGAAATGAAAAATTCCTCCCCAAAAGTTGAAACCCTTGTACTTTAAACAACAGCAAAAATACTACCCTCTCCTTGAGTCCTCTGCAGTTGCGTTTACAGGAGCTATCAGAACTGCTCTGTAATGGAAATGTATATCCCCAGTAATTTAATGTGATAAGTGAAAGCTTTTGTAAATCAAAGTGTTTTATTCTCGGAGAATCGCTTAAAATACTGCTGAACTGTATGCTGAAATACATTCCCTGCTATAGGGGTTTTTCTTCATTTTTGTATTGATTTTTAGGAGCTTTAGAGTTAAACCATGCCAGAAGTGTTGCTGAGATGAATCACTATTATCCAAAGGCCACCAGCCTCTCTGCCGACTGACAGAAGGATAATTCCGCATGGATCAAATAAATACAGATGTGTAGTAATTAGTTCTATTCCCAGTGAGCCCATTTCCAACACACTAAAGATGTGCACGATTATGGAGCCTCACCCCAACAGCTTTTATCAATTTAAACTGCTAAGCTACAGGATAGGTCATAACCCAGCCTGCTATTAATAATGTATTTATTGTGTGCAACATTATAAATTAGGTTCATGGAATAGAAAAGAACACCTTTTAACAAGAATAATGTTATCTTTACACAGAAGCATCACATGTGCCTCGCCACTCAGCTGAAGTACAGTCCCAAGACAATCAAAAGAATAAAAATTCTTATCCAGAGCAGAGATGCCTACATTATTGGAGGGGTTCCCCACAAAGATGATTTAGCGGTGGCTGACATGCTAAATGTGCCTATATTAGGCTCGCTGCCAGAAGTGGCTCATCTCTATAGTACCAAGTCTGGAAGTAAACGCATCTTTGCCAGTGCTTGCGTGCCAACCCCTCCTGGAGGATCTGACATCTACAGCACCGAACAGGTAAGCGGGATGTGGTCTGGGATGTGTCAACGTGCAGATGCCTGGTTTGACTCGATAGGATGCAAACTTTGTACAACTGCAACGCCTGTATTGATTAGACCCTGACGGGGTTTGATTAAATCATGTATGAGGCTGGGTTCCCTTTTGGCTCTATCTGACCAATTAAATGCAATTTGTGTCCCAGTAATACAAGTGTTCCGGTGTTCTTCCTGGTCTTTCTTGAGAATATATAACGGCGTTTGGTCCAGTTATTTTGAGCAGTTTGTGTTGCTGCTCCATGGATGAAGTCATGGCCTCAATGAGATTAACAGGAGTTTTACCAGCGACTGAAAATAAAACAGGGATTTCTGGGAAAATGAAGTATTTGAGGAAGGGAAAATTTCTTCCACTTAGGAAGTCAGCCTATTCAAATTGAGGTTCGCTGAGCGCATATCTGCAACTGAAGTTGTACCTTGTGTCCAGCTTATCATTGCTAAATTCACCTATCTTGTTATCATGACCAGTAAGAAAAGATATTACTAAACTAAAATTACAAGGCCCGAGAGTTTTCTGTAGCGTGTTCAGTTTACACGTTTATTTTGCATTCAGTGCCTCAGTATTTCATTCTATAAGCTGATCTTGCAACTTGCAATGCTATGTCTAAGTATGATCCATACTGATATTTTAAAAATATTTTTGTGCTGGTGCTACATCTCATACAGGAATATAATCAGTGCCCTGGCTTGTAGGTATTCCTACTTCTTAGGGAGGCTTTTCACATTGCTTTGCTTTTTATTAATCACCTTTAGCACTGAAGACAATCTAAGCTACACCAATACGTTGCAACTTCTATAGTAGATGAAATAAATATATGATCAATGATCTGAAAAACAACTGTTTGATTTATTGTTAAATAATTTACGTGAATCTAATACTTTTGATTCATACTACAGTGTTATGGAAGTTCTACTTCTGTTGTTTGCTTGTATGAAATATCGACGTTTTAGGTTAAATAATCAAAGCAAGGTGACGCTATGTTAAAGCACAATTCAATTTTCACTTAAAGATAGCACATAATTCTTTACGATTGGTACAGTCCTTACAATATTATTGATCCTTTTCATTACTGTAGGGGAGTCATCAGGAAAAACACATTTACATGGTTCTCAAAAGCCACAAATCATAGCATCTGGAACACACATGTAATTGTATTTTAGGTCAACGTTAAAAAAAAAGAAACAAAAGTCCCAGAAATTACTTGCTATGTAAAAATGCAGAAGGCTCTAGCCAATGCAACAAGATCTGATAGTACTTTTACCAGGTTCAAAGGCATTTGCAGTTTCTAAGAAGCTAATTGCATCCTGCACCAGCTGGGGAAAAGGCATTTTAAAGCCATTTAAATCTGTGTACATACACAAATAAATAATTAGCATTTTTATAAAGCCTGCCTGGTAACTCCTTCGTACATTTATAACCATATAATGTACTCTCCAGTAGGAAAATTTCACAGATGTTTTGGCTGGTGTTAGAATCTGGCGGAATTGTTTCTCAGATTTTGCAAATAGCGTAGTCCGTCCCATGTTGTTCCCTGTCACAAACATTTATTGAGCAGTCCTGATTATCCAAAACCTAAGATCCTGATCTCGGACAAAAAAGCCTGGACAGGCAAATTCCTCTCTGCAGAACACAGCTTCACCGACCGCCACAGGTGCTCGGTTGCTGTTTGGCAGTCTGCACAAGTGGACTCAAGTACAGGATGAAGGCCACCGATTCTTCATCAAAAAATGTTCAAGGTTGCTTTCGCTACGTACCCAAGATAACTGTAACACCACAAGCATCTCTAAGAAAAAGAAACTGTATTTAGAAAATAAATTTTAAGTCCAACTATTTGAGAACCGCAAGTCTGAGTTGAGGAACAATTTAATGTTGTCATAGTGCAACGTATCTTTGTGTCGTTGCTCCACAGATGATTAGTGTTCTCAGCCAGCTCATCGTTGACAATATGGAAGTGCGGCGCTGGTTGTTCAAAGTGAACGATGAAGCTGGAGGAAACGGCACTGCCTATTGTGATGTTATTTTGCATTTGAAATGCTACCACTGGGTTCAAAAGGAACGTCAGAGATACAGCCCTGAGAGATGGAGTAAGAAGTGGGCACATGTAAGTAAGGAAGGAGGAGGGCATCTTGCTTTGTTGCCCTGGCTTTTTAATACCCCACCGGGGTTCTTCCTCACAGTAAATCTTTTCTCTGCGCTTTCCTTTTAAGACTTTGGTAAGAGTTGATATTAGAGAGTCCAGACTAGCTTCTACAAAGCAATAAGTAACAGTAATTCAAATAAAACAGTTAAATATTCCAAAATATAAATGAATGCCTGGCATCCAACTGTGGAATAAGTTGGGTGTCTTAACACTTCATTCATATGCAATAATGTGCAAATTTTTACACACTGTTTTTAATCCAAAGTGAGGACATGTATAAATGAAAGGATCTGGGTGGTAGACCCTTACATCTGCATAGAAACATGGAATTATTGGAATGAAATAGTTGGACTAATATGCTTGGAACAATACTAATCAATTTGAAACCACATATGAATTGATTACTTTTTAATCTGTTTTTCTAAGGATTATTTTTTCTGTACGTTTTTTCTCACTAATAACTTTTAAACCTGTTAGCTATTTTCAGCTGTGTAAGACAGAACACTTGAGGTCTCGGAGATCATTAGACTCCTGCATGTTTCGTTACAGTGGGTGTTTAGGTAAGGAGAGAGATCTTACAAATACTTAACCGAGGGAACCAGTACAGCGTGAACTCATGCACCAGTAGGCTCCTACGAATCCACGTGATTGCGAGAGGCTGTAAGATGATACATTTCAACTGCAGAAAAATCCATATGAAACTAGACTTCATTAGTTCTGGCATTCAGAGAACTATTTGTAGTTTAAATATTCATTGGTATTTAAATGTGTTAATTTCAATAAGCATTTGATATTTCTGTATATTGTGCCAAATTCATTCCTAATGTAATGGTTTTAAAGCCAGAAGGAATGTATCCAGAAAGAATTGTTTAATTTACATAAACTACTCATTACAGCTCTTTTGATTTTTTTAATTCAATCAAAACTGTTTTGAAATTTTTGTTTGATTGAATTATATTGTATATTAACATTTCAAATTGTGCTGATTACAGTTCTGTTGCATTTGACAACTACGAAATAATTCCACATTATAAAAGAGAGCTGACGGTATAAAGCTGAAGGGCTAATTGATCTGCTGAAGACCTCTCACTCTGTGCACATCAAGTGGTGTAAAGTAGAGGACTGGAGAGCCGCCCCAGTGGAAGCGTTGCCTGGCCGCTGCGGTCTCCATAAAGCTACCGATATATCCAGATCCTGCCCCCGCCAGCTGGGTCGGTGGGGCAGAGGACACGATTCACTAAGGCCAGTTCCTTGCTGGTATAAATTCCCCGTATAAGTGGTATTACCTAGTGTTAGCGTTCCTGTCTCTGTGCCTTTTTAATTCTTTCACGGCTAAGCGACTCTGCGTAAAGGACATAGTGATAACTGGTCGCCTTTGGTTTCCCTTTTATACTGCATTTACGTTGAGCTTTGATGCAACCAGGAATCAAGCCCTTAAACATAAATATTTGTTGGAAGTTGGGAAATACATACAGAATAATGTATTTGAGCTAATTTCCTAAAGTCAGCAGGAAAGCTTCCGTAAATCCAGACCAGTATTAAAGTGGGCTTTGGCAAAGTGTGAAACTTGCTGCCCTTTTCAACGTCTTGTTTGCATATGTGTGCGCAAATTTTTCTGCCTTCTGAGTTTAGCTCTCTTTTGTAGAACGGGAGACCTTTTTTATATATAATGAATTGCAGTCTCCACTGAGTATTACCATTGAGAGCAGAGGATTAAAATCATCCTTTGTTAAGGAATACCATTGTAATGATACACATTTAAACATCAAAGCATTAGTTTATGAGCACAGGCATGCTTTAATGTCCTATTACAGTATGTAGACCTGTTTCTTTTGATAATGAAGACATTGTGTCATCGGCATAGGCTGCCACAGACAAAACGTATGCTGGCAGGTTATTAAAAAATTCAGCTTCTTGATGAAAGACTATCCTGCAGGCTAAGAGTACAGTGAAAAGACTCTCCATTCTGGTAGAATTATTAGAAATGAGAATATGACTGTAAGCACTAAATTATGTTAATACTTACAAATGGCATCATTTGCATAGCAGTTTAAGACACGATACCCAGATTTTCCTCATTGGTATGTAGTAGGCAACAGATTAAAAATAATGTAGTTTGTGAGTTTGAACTGTGTAAAAATCTATTCCATCTAAAAATGAGACTGATTTTAGATGCCTCATTTCAAACATAACATTGGGCCAACAAAAGTGCAGGACAGGATTATCGATGTATTTTACCTTGTTAACTTAATGCAGCGTCTGAGTTATCTGAACAATTATTTTGCTACTGCATAAAGGGCAGAATTCACAAACTATGCCGAATGTCTCCGTAAGGCCTTCATCCTACTGTGCACTGCTGAAGTCTGTCAGCATATAAAATATTTCATCCTGAGGCCCGGAATCTAATGATATTCAATATCGAGAGAAGCGCTGCCTCCACAAGTGCACATTTGGCAATCGTGAGGCCGTTTGTGGAGAGGAGACATTCTCCAGTGTGAAAAAGAATATCAGGATCTGGCCCCAGTCACGTGCAAAACCACCAGTAAGTACTGAGACACCTCAGCAGTTTAATTGTATCTTGCAATGCGAACGACTGTTGTAGGGAGCAAATAAATTCACAGAGTTTTAACTGTTTAATATATGCACGTAAGGCACGCGTGCTGTGCGACATGCTCTTATGCCATTCTATCGTGATTTTTCCAACCTATTTTCTGTACCAATTCAGGCTTCAGTTAGTCCGTGCATAGCGAAAAATGTGGTTCTGCTACTACTGGAGTAAGCGAAAAAACAATAGGACAATTGCACGAGGGCCTGTTTGGAATATCTAGAGAAAGAAATCCATAATATTAATATATTGTATTCCAAAGTGTGTTAGGAAGCTGGGTATCTCACTCCTGTTGAAAATCAGCAGTTCAGTTTTTGGAAAATCTCGCCTATACTTACACGGACCCTTGCTGGGAGACTGTGTAAATTCATGGGAGAGAGAGCTATTAACTATTATCACTGACCCAGTCTCTGGCTTAGAGGGATTCTGAGCTGCAAATTGTCAGAGGCTGGGAGAGTATCTGAGGAATGGATGTGCTTGCTCTGCTTTCATACCTTCCTGGGCACCCGCTTCAGAGACAAGATGTGGGGCTAATACAGAGACCTTAGCCATACTTTCATGACCTTGAAGAAAGGTGCTGAGACGCCCACCCAGAATTCAAGCTGAAGCGGTCTGCAATGCATATGTCATGCCTTTCGTTTGTTTCTGAACAGACACCAGGCTGTCAAGGTCTGCGATGCCTCCTGGTCTCTGACTTCAAATCTTGGGACTCGAACTGCCACCCCAAGCTCTCACAACGCGTGCAGTCCTCTTCCCTTTTAGAGGAAGGATAACATCACCTTCTGTTAGTGTTGCCTTTTTTGTCCTTTTAACAGTCCCCCCTTTACGTAAAATAACACAGAGATCCTGCCCTCTTGTCTAACTATAGAACTCTAAATAGTATCTAAATCGCTAGATTAAATTAATAGTCAAATTAATTTTAGAATTAATTTTTATTACACTGTAGCTCTTCATTAACCACCAGGACCAGCAACATAATGTGAGTTTACCTATCAGCAATCCTAAAGATAACAAAGATCAGACTGAAGACAAAAAAAGGGATAAATGTGGCGATAAAGAAGAGATGAAAATACAAGAATAGAACACGACAGAGAAAACCAAGCAACAGCTATTCTCTCAATAAGCCATTATAATTGGCCATAGCTACACAACCATTTCAAAACCCTCCATTAGATATCTGTTGTAGAAGAAAAAAGCTCTTTAATGCGCTTGGGCAGCCCACTGTTCTAAATGTTAGAGTGTTTGAATCTTACTGCCTCCAGTGCGTCACAGTATTTTGTCACGGCTTCTTTTCCTTGTAGACTATATCTTGGTTAATTCACTAAAATGTGTAAGAGGAAATCAAAATCTTTTCAAAAGGTGACAAATCTGGAAAATCCAACTTTCGGTCCGAGTTGCATAAAGCAATATTCAGACACTGCTGATTGCTGGATTTTGCATTAATTGCGATTGGCAAATTACAGTTTCAAAGGCTGAGATAAAATGCTGCAAAATGCTGGCTGTTCCTTTAAATTTTTTTTTGGTCAACTTTCAGAAGTCCTGTAATAAGTAATTAGATAAACTTTGTGATTATCTGAAAATCAGGAATTGCGGTGAGATTTTTAACTGGTTGAGTGAATTGCATTCACTATAAGAAGCCTGAAGCTTACATACCACATCTTGCTTCTTTACTGAAGTAAGGAATTCAGAGTAAAGAGCATATGTTTATGAACAGGGCAAAATAAATGCAACCATAATACTGTCAAAGACGTAATTTTAGAAACATGGCATTGCCGGCACACGATCCTTTCTGACTGTCTTTGAACACAGTATAGCTTCCTAACACTGCTTTTTTCCTTTCTGCTGCCCATTCTCATTTTCACCCCTCTGATCACCTGTAACGCCACCAGCTTTGTTCTGGGGCAACGCTACAAATATTACTGAAACCGGAATAAACTGCAAGCAGTTGAATTGGTTTTAGTATAACACCTAAAGTCTACCGAGGGGGTTCTTAAGCAAGTAGTCTTTGCTGCTGCTCTTATTGCACACATGCCATTGCAGGTGTGGTAATTTTTTCAGCCTGAAGAGGGCCAGAAACATTGACAGATACACAGAAGAGGCATTTACAGCATTGTGACAGGCTTTTAAAATTTCTTCTAACTGATATGATGTTTAATAGGAAAAGAGGGGGAACCCAAAGAGTGAAGGAAGGACTTGATTCCTGATAAAGCAAGGGAGTTGCAGGTTGTTTCCTAGTATGGGCAGTGCTTTATCAACAATATATCCTAAATAGCTTAAATATTCACTGTACCTGCAAACAGACTGTAGTGCTCTTATTCAGCTTATTAATATATCTATGTAGCTGCCATAGTGATGGTTCAGGTGATTCTTAAATCCTAAGTAAAATAAAGCGTGATAATTGTATCCCTTGGTTAAATTAAAGCCATGATATCCATTCCTAAGACGTGCAATAATCAGATATGCAAGCTGTTGGTTTGTATGTCCTATTGATTTAATATGCTTCTAATCAGTACATAAAGCTATAGGCCTGCAGTGTTAATTTTTCATATGCTTACAAAGTACCCTTTGATTTTCTGTCACGCGTTAATTACAGCGTTTTGCCATTAAATAGGAAGCTTTGTGTAAACTAATTACTAGGTAATCATTGTCTACCGCAAGCGTGCTGTTTGTACCTTTTATTTTATTCTAAAAATGCACAGATCTCGCAGTCTGGAACCACTATACCTTCCAGCCATTAGCTCTCACTAATTCATAGCATTATTGTGTTAAGATTGTAGGAGTTGTAATTGTTGTGGTATCAGTGCTGTTAATTACCGGAGTAAACAGTTGAAATGGTGCCAAGGTCTATTGTACAAGGCAGAGAAAAGGAGGTTTAAATGTTACTTCCACCATCTGGGGACTGGAGTAGAGGCAAATGCTAGAAAACAGCAGTGAGGCAATATCAGAACTTCAGCTCCAGGGTTTTAGGCCATATGGATCCAGAATATTTTGAATCAATTGAATTTAAGTGCCAGTTTGTAGCAATAACAGTGTGGAAGGAGAGGATAAAGCAAGAGCACTAAAGAAATCTGAAATCCGTTAATGTTATCGCATCCAATAAAATGCCTGCTTGGATTATTTTAAAAATGTTTATTTTGCTAAAATCCAAAAAGTAACACATAGGCAACTCTAAGAACAGAAGAAGTTTAACTGTGTGTTGTTTGTGAAACGCAATGCAGGTTTTGTCTGACAATTCCTTTAGCGTTACAGCTCAGCAATTCAGATAAAATTCCAGGGAAGCGACTGTGGATCATCTATATGATATCTGTCTTCTTTTTGAAAGCACATTTTTGGAATTTGTTAGAATCCTTTCTTCAGAGACACAAGCCAGCAAGGAGGGCAAGTGAACAAAAGTGAACAAAATTTTTAGAGATTGAAATAGAGAAAAAGAAATTAATTAGGAAAATATTATTAATTGAGGGCATCTGAATTGTTTGTGCATTTGCAGAGATCTAATTAAAATACAGAAAAGATGGACTCAAATATTACTTATCTCATTTGGTAATGAGGATTAACATCCCAATGTCCTGAACTTACAAATGCTGCATTTGAAATAAGCATATGATTTTTTTTTTAAAAAAGAGAGATTTTTGAAGATTATGACAATTATCTTATGTTTTATTCGCTCTGAAGGTAGATGTGGGGAACCTGGAAAAATGAAGGCTGCAACCTCGCAAAAGATGTGCTTTTATGCATAAAATAGCAATGCACACAGAGTATTTTTTTTTTGAGTAAGAAAGCAAAACTATTTAATCAAATTGTTCTAATCTCAAATTACCACGCTATGCATAAACATGCCGAATTATTTGACAAGCTCGTAGAGCTTTCAAGATCCTTTCTGTCTGATTTTTGGTAGCACAGGCTGCAGTGATTTTGTATTTGATTTCCCCGCATAAATTGTTTTCTGCGAAAAGGGATCTCGCAGCATATTGCTGTTGCCAGTTTAGGAGCATTCAGAGGAAATAGAAAGGATCTCTCTTTCTAAACAATCCTGGTTTATTTATTTTTTATTGGTCTGTTAGCAGATGTTGAAGTAGTTCAGGGCACAATGTAAACATGGGCTTTTCAATGGGGTATGGTAAGTAGCAAAGTATACAATGAAACAAGCAGTTGGGAGGGGGTTTTTTGACTCGGCCAGTGGGGTTTTTTGCCCTTTTTTTTTTTTTTTTTTTTTGTATGTGTATGTAGTTGAATTTAGAATTAAAAGAAGTGCTTGATCTTTATATATTGAAATCCTCAGCGTGTGGAGTGACAGCATGAGCCAGAAGAGAAAACCATGGCCCCATGTGGTGTGAAAAAAGGAACAGCAGTTTAAGTGCTGGAAAGTTGAAAGAGAACTAACCTTCTTGTTCCTTGTAGTCAAGGAAAGTGGCTGTTTTGTGCTTTTGTATTGAAGCATAACATATGTGCCTCAGTTTGACAAAAAGCCTCTTGAGTCAAAGCAACCCTAGTCCTGTGTGCTGATCCAAAGCGAAGGCCATGATAATGAGGGACGGGCTCTCAGGAAGCCGTGAGTAGATAATACTGCATAAGTGGCGAATTCTGTGCGCTGTTTTCGACATTCTACTTAATGCAAGTCGCAGCCACGGTGAATCACTTGCCATACAGCTGAAATGGGCCATTAGCTATCAGGGAAAATTGTCTTTGCTACTTTCAGCAGATGGAGCAAATATTTTACAAAGCAATTTTACATACGAAAAACATTTGTGTTTCTGGGTAATGATGGCTGTTTTACATGATGTTACCTTCTATCAGGACATACTTTTCCAGCTCGTGGAAGGCAAAATTGGCACTTTTTAATTTTAAAATTTGCAGTTAACAATTAAATGCCTTGGCTTTAAATCAGGTTGCAAACTTTAAGTAGATAGGGTATTCAGCGTATCACTTCCAAAAATATTTCCATTTTTATAAACCTCTCAAATTGTTTTGTTCAGATTGTGGTTCTGGCCAGCATGTACCTGTCTGAATTAGAAAAAAAAAGTCAAAGCAGTTTAGTTTGCAAAATAGGAAATAATGGGAGTTATTTGGCCAGTCAGACAGCAGTCACTGGACTCCCAATATCACCATGTTTGCTGGCGTGGCTGAGAACACGAGAACAAGCTAGGCTGGACCAATTCACGTCAAGGCAGCTGGAATAAGTTATCAGAGCTCCGCTGATCGCAATAGAAAGGATATACTGTATAAACGGTATGAATTGTCACAGTGCCGTTGAAGTGGCATAAATTGCCATAGCTTCATTGACTTCAGCAGAGATGTGGCAGTTTGTTTTGCTGAGGATCTGTCTGCTGATTTTATTCTTCTCTGGCCCAGTCAGCTTTACTTATTTGGAGTTACTTTCTTCACTCTATTTGCTTGCAAGGTCTAAATAATTTCCTTTCCATCTGAGTTTTAGCTAAAAAGCCCTAGGTCTTTCTCATGCATTCTGGTCTGCAGCCTCTTTCTGTCCCCAGCTCTTTCTTCCCATTTCTAAGTCTATTTCTGCTTTCTATTTATTTACCTATCTTCTCAACAGGCTTTTCTTTGCTGACTTATCTGTCTCGGGTAGATTTCCTACCAGTGCCTTCAACATATGCCACATTTGGTCCTAATTTTTTGTTGCAACTGCCATTCTAAGAAAGCCTTTCAAGATTCAGCTAGCAGAAGGGTGAGAAATTATTTTATATTTTGGGGGGGGGAGGTGTATTTTTTTTTTCATGCTTATTCATTGTTATAAAAAGGTGCAAAACAGATTTGGACAGATTTAAAGATTTCTACGTGACGTAAAGAGTATTTGGGTGCTCCTTTTTTACTGGTACTAAGAAACATCAGCTGAAAGACTTGAATGAATGCTCCCTGTTTCCGTTGAGCCTACAATTCTGAATTGTTTTGGGCCACATCAAGAGATAAAACATTGGTAAGCTCTGCTGGAGATACCGTCCAATTTAAATGAAATTAGCCTACCGAGCACTGATCCTTTTAAAAGGTTTGACTTCATGAGTGAATGTTGGATCTGGGCTTGAATTTGCCTACTAAAACTCCCTATAATCAGGATTATTGCCTTTTTAGAGCTTACAGCTGCAAAAAAACTTCAACTAGGATTCCAGGTGCTGATCCTTAAAAAGCAGTTGCCCGACTCCCTTCTGTGAACACCTTGATTATCTAGGGATTACTTGTTAAAAGCACTGTTACGTTGGGTTTGATCTCAGAATAACATTTTTCAGGTTTTCTTCAATTAGTTTTTTCTTTAAAAGCCCCTGTCTTCTTTCTGGAAGGCGACTGGTTTTGATGCACGCATCCTTCACGGTCAGCGAGTACTGAGGGTGCCTGGACCTGCAAGATGCTCCTGAGCCGTGCGCCGTGCGTCTGCGTTGCCCTAACAGATGTTCGGAGTCCATCCTGTGTTCAAGTCCCCTTCAAATGCTATTTGACCTTATTTAAGCAAGCAGCGCTGGGTCTGTGGAGGCAGTACCACAACAGCCTTGCCTGTCTAATGTCCATCATATGGACAGAGGGTAGTAGCATATGATGTTACTGGACGTATAGATGAGGTGAGTGGAGTGATCTTACCAGCAGCCTCCATTTGTGAGCCAGGTACACTGCAAAGTTGGAAGTTCTTGATTCTGCATCCAGTTTAGGGCGCTTGCTTTCACAGCCATGTGTGATCCTCGAAAACAGCTCTGTCTAAAAGTAGATACAGCTCTCCCCAGCGCTGTTCCGCGGAGCTGGCGCGGCTGCCCTCATGTCCCTCGGAATTGTTGCAATGGAAAATCGTGTCCCAGTTCACATGCCCGTAGTTTAATTTTTACTTATACAGGCTTGGTCACAGCACTCTCAAATGCTTCTACACATCCAGCGGGGATTATTGGTTTTTTCCCCCAGTAATTTATCAAAAGCTTTCAGGCAGCCATTGCAAACCTCTTCTTTTGTTTGGTTGGTTTTATATTTCTGTTTAAATTGCACAATACCCGAAGTCATTAGATCTGAGGGATGAGACTCGGTGTGACGGAGGTATCGCTGAACGCACTGACAGACGCAAACTGATTTGCAGGTCAGCAACTCCAGGACATCCATCACGGCTCAGATCCTCTCCCCAAAGCTGCGTTTATTTTCCCTGTGCAACCAACCACCTGATCTCGTGGCTTCTTGGTTTAGCAATATTTCAACGCAAATACAAACCAAGACAAGGCGAACTGATATTTGCTCACTGCAGTTTGAGTCAGCTGAGCTATCAAAAACCTCAATTCCTCCTTACAGATTGTAAGGAAATGAGCAGTGTAAGACCTGAATCTGAGTAAATTCTGAACTTGGATCTCACGTTTTACGTGGTCCTTTGGTTTTGCCATAAGGCTAAGGTCGTGCTGCTTAGTATATTGACATACTGACTAAAACCATTTTTTAACGTTTTTTTCTGAGACGTTTAAAGTCAGCAACATACTTTTCTCCTTAGTATATGATAGGAGCCCACATAGCCCAGATCAGCATCATTATCTAAGCATCTCAATATTTTTCAAGGCATTTTTTTCTCAATTCCACGTGAGGTGGGGACACCAATTGTCCCCCTTTCGTGGCTGGCCAGCTGAGGCACAGGCAGAAAGGCGCTTTCCCGAAGTCTCACAGGCAGACTGCATTCAGGAACAAGATATATCTAGGTCTCCTATAGGCAAAGTTGATACCCTAGTCATTGGCCCATCCTCCTTCTCCTCATTCTGGTAGATAAATCACAGTAAGCTGATTTTGAATTTGTATTTTTGGTTATGTCACATCATGTGCTTCATGGCAAAGCCCATCTCTTCAAACTCACTGGTCTGGAAAAACAGATTCCGCCCCCCCCCCCCCTATTCTTAGATGTTAGCCATAAGGTTTTATCATGTTCCTCCAGAGCTCAAGATAATATGATTGTGGCTTAGGACAGTGCCAAGATCAGAGGACAGTTGGTCATCTTCTGAAGCACGGGATGCTGAAGAGAGAGGATGTAAAACAGAAGCAAAGAGACCCAGGGGAAGCAGGCAAATGCTTATGAAGCAGCAAGAAAAGGAGCCTGAAGCAATAGAGTCAGGGTCCTTGCACTTTATATGTTTGTGTACTTCTGGGACATTTTTGAACAGTAAAAGCAATGCTGTTAGCTTCTGTATTTAATGGGGTGGTTTTGTGTGTGTGCTAATATAGTAAAGAATTTGAAAGTAGGAAAAAGCTAGCTTATCTCCTACAGTATGACTAATGAAATTCTACCAAAATCGAGGCACAAATACACTAGTGAATTTATGTGACAGATTGGAGAGTGTAAAAGGATATCTCCCACTTTCGAAATGCTTTGGTTGATTATTCCTCTTTTTTTTTAATAACTAAAGGGTGTTTGGGTTGATATAACAGCTTAAACATAGAATCAGTAAAACTATTTCTGGCATATGTGACTATTTCAATAGGCTCAGTTTCAAAATATAAACAATGTAGAAGTTATTGACTGCTGGTATTGATCCCTAAGCAGTTACCAAGTGCTTAGCATTTTCAGTTGCCAGATCAAATTATTGATACAAATTATAACGAAATAGATGTTATACTGAAGGGGGGGGAGGGATTGTCTTTCAGAGAAGGACAGTTTTCAATAGAAGGGAAGAGTAGTAAGTAGAAAAATTAAAAAAAGGCTTCCTGACTGTGGGTAAACAGTAACCACATTTTTTTTTTTTTTTTTTTGCCTGTTGGAGGCCTGGTTTTTAATCACCCCACAAACAGTTTTCATTTCTGTAGTAAAATTGCTTGTGGTTCTATTTAATTTGTTTCTGCAGGAGCCAGCTTTGGTGAAGATCTCCCAGGAGCTGCCGGGCCTTTTAGCACAGCACGTACAGCCAGTCAATGAGAAACGATTCCCTACATGGGAAAAATTCCTCCAAACATTTCTTAGTCAAGGTAAATAAGACTGCAAAGTCGCTGTTAAGTGTTATAAGGAGTAATTATACCATATTGTATGCCATATTCTTGTTAATCTTGGGCCCATTTAAATATTTATCTCCTGTTATTTCTCCATTACGCCTCAAATGTTCATTTACAAATGAATTATAGGCAACTATTCTATCATTCATATGTCCTATCCAAGCATTTCACCTATATTAATCCTGGATTACTTTTCTTGCATGACTCTGAATAAATAAGCACCAACTCCTTAATCCTGGGTTACTGTGCTGAAGGCTGTCACATTTGGCAAAAGGGCTTTAGGGCGTGCTAGCATGTGAGTTTGCACATAGGTAAACGTGAGAATATTTCATCTTTGTTAGGTGGTGGTGAGCGAACATCTGCGAGACTTGCTTCTCCCTCCCGCAGGACCAGGAAGGGAGCTATACGTAAGCTCTGGGTGCTGCATGCATACATTGCATAAAGTCAAATGTGCTCATAGCTGGCTTGGAGAAAAGCTGAGCTTTCTCCCCAGTTTTTGCCTTCCAGGCAGGTGCTGTTGCCGCTGAGGATCAGTAATGCAATGCTGTATTGTCCCTTACAGTACGTTGGCACCGCCTCCTCGTCAGACCATTGCCGTGCTCTTTCTTGCCCTCCAACCAAAGGAATATGAACAGGTTCCAATCCGATAGCTGGGTAGCTTTGTCCGTGTGGTGCCGAGCCCTCAGCAGGGCTTCCTGCATTAAACCCACTCACGGCTCCTCTGGATCAAAGCTGGCCAGTACCCAACTGGCCTGGAGCTCAGACGTGAGCCCATGTTTGTAAGAGGCAGTGCAGATAAAACCCTTGTCTAATCACCTCAAATCAGCGTATCTGTGAGTGAGCTTTGCACAGACATATTAACATCCTATATTTGTATGCCAAATTTTGGACGGAAAAGATGCAGTGTTTGTGGTAGTAAATTTCTGTGGTGATTCTGCCCCGCTATAGTTTTGTATTATATAAAATGGATATATATGTTTCATACATTTATCTGTGGAAGAGAAAAGGATGATTCAAAGGTTTGAAAGTATTTTTTTTGAAATATAATGCTAGTTAACATATATAGTACCAATTTTTATTACATATTAGTTTATCCTGACTAAATGAGTTATGGCATTACATGCAGTAAAAAGGCAAATCCAGAATGCCAACCAGTTTTCTTTGTGATTTTCCTAGGGACAACCATTCTAGAAGTTTTGTCAGCTTTTCTAGCCTTCCCATTTACATACCAAGTTCCTACCAACAGGCAGACTACTTATCTCAGACCATCATATGGATGGGAATCTCCAAGATTAGTTCACAGCAGGAGATACCACTCCCCCTGAGGTCCCGACATTGCATTTCACTGCTGTTCTGGGCCTGCCATTTAGCTGGGCTGTAGGACAGCCCAGGATACATATGAATGAATATGAACTACCCAAAAGCATATTTCTCCAGTCAGATATGTGACATATCCAGTTTGGAACTGCTTGCGAAGCATCCGCAGCTCACAAGGCACTGGGTGAACTGTACGGTGCTACAGTAGATGAGATAGATGAGATCTCTTTCTCTTCTAAGAGATTCATGGGTTCTAGCTATGCTGCTCACATTACATTTATTTACTTGCTGTATCTCCATAGCAGTCCTCCCTGCGATGTCTGAGCACAATAGGAGCTGGATGGTTTCATTCTGTGCACTCTGAAGAGCATCGCATGTGAATTTGATTACCAGCTTCACAGCTAATTCATTTCTTACTAGGTGGTGTGATAGAAGCCTTCCCGCTCTCGGAAAACGTCACAAACCTTACGGTGGATATGCTGATAGAGCCAACAGGCAAGATAAAAATAGTGTCATCTGGAGACCAGCTCCATGCTGACGGTCCTTTGCGATCATCTGGCACTACCATTCCACAATGTTCTGTTGATCCAGCAGTTCTCAATGCACTCTGCTTAAAAATTGGAGAAACTTGTAAATCTAAAGGAGTGCTTGGCTACTTCTCAGTTGATTTTGTGACCTTCATCCATCCACAAACGATGGAGCAGCAGGTGAGTGGGGCAGATACGTTACTTCATGCTGTTCCCCTGGGATCAAGAAATGTCTGTTCTCCTACTTGATTCCAACAGATATCAGGGAAGAAGCTTTGCCCTTTTGAACAAACTTTATTTCTAAGCCGCGAGGCACGTGGAGGGAGGTAAAGCACATGGTTATTCTAACCATAGCATAAAATTTAGACTTGATCTGCCAGGTGGACCTGAGGAACCTTTTTCATCAGCCTGAAGAGTAACAAACCAACAAAGCCTGTAGGGCTGCTTTCAAAGCTGAGTGACAAGAAAATATTTTAATTTCTTCTAATGACTTTTCTTTCCCTAAAATAAGTGCATTCTGTCTTAAGCCGGTAATTACAGACGATGGTCTTATGGCTGATTAGATTATTTTAGTTTCAAAATGTTCTGAATCTCTTGTATTTTGCTCTGTAAAAATAATTACAGGTATTATTGTACTCTTTTGAGTAAACCAGTGTCTGTAAGAATGCAGATCTGAGGTTTGAGGATGAATCTAAGGAAGAGGGGATATTGCCAATTTCTTATAGCAAAAAGGATGTTAGTGATGAACAATTTGGTTTACGTCGTAATGGCCAATTTAAGTAGAGGGAGGTAATGGAAAGCAGTCCAGTTGTCATGTCTCAAGAAGTTACAGCCCAGGGTCAGGAGTTACTGTCTCTTAGCTGGTAGAGAACCGCTGTCTGTGGGGTATCAGGTCTTTGTGGATGAAAAGGACAATATGCTCATTCAAACCACTTCTGCTCTCCGTTTGGCTCTTGGTCTGAGAGAAGAATTTAATGCAAGACAGGCAGATGTGATCTCACACCGGATACACAATTATCCCCCAACGTCAAAATACAGACTGAGGTCGGCATGTGTCACATGACGGTGCGTATGATTAAAGATATCGTTGCAGGGATTGAAATGAGCCTGCATCGCTTCCCAGGTGTAGGGGCCTGGGAGCAATGAATGCAATGCATCTACATCATCTTCCTTGAGGGGCAGTAACTTCTTAAAATGTGCTGATGCGATAGCTTAAGCTGTTTATCTCTAGCATAAATGTTCCTGTGGAGTTGCCTCTGTAGATCCTTGTCCTAACGAGTCTTCCATGTGGGCTGTCCAGGCTCCTGAGTGTTTTTATCAGAGCCCTTTTGGTCTATCGAAGCTCTGAGGCTTCCTGCATGCCTGGTATCAAGAGCAGAGCAGTGCAGGACACCGTTCCAGCTCCTGTCCTACAGCCTGAGGCCACGCGCTGCTTTCTGCTGCAGCGCAAACGTGTACACAATCAGTAGTTTGTTTGCTTTCGAGTATTTCAGAATACTTTAGCAGAAGATTAGCAGATCCAGGTACTGCGTGACTCATTGTGAAATTCAGTTTTACAGTAGTGTCTGACAGTATATCATGCTTCCTCCAGCCCTGAAAACATCTTGCTGTGGGCACATTAACTGCAGGCACAGGTTGCGCTACTGTGGGAAGAGATGGGTGGCCTTTTGGGGAGTCTAGACTGAAAAATACAGCATTTTAAAGAATGATATTCCGAGGTGAACACCTTGAATTACCTAGAAAGGAAAATGCTGCTAGGAAGCTGGTGCGGTTTTGGAGTGCTGGAGCACCGCGTGACTTACATCAGGCATAACGGAGCAGAATGGAAGGGATTAAACAAAGGCTTTCTCATGGAATCCTGCCCAGGAGAGCCTTTTGTGTAGATGAGTAATGGGGTCTTTTCAAAAGGTAAAATCTGAACCACTCAAGTGACCCCAGTCCTCCCAGCCAGAGTTACAAGCCTATCAGCAAAACCTCGTAGTCAGCTGGATCAGAACTTTTGACAACATAAAAAGTAATATAATAAATCAAGACAGCAGGAGGGTATTGACTCCAGAATCTGCTGTTGCCTGCGATGGATGGCAGGGAAGCAGAGGAGGGGTGGCCGCTGTCCCTTAAAACGCGTAACTAAACTTTCTGATCTTATAAATGATGGAGGATACTGTCCCAACGCACACTGCTTTCAGTGCCAAGGAACAAACAGGTAAGAGAATAGATTTAAAGAGGCAATTAATCCCTGGCATGAATGTTGATGATCAGCCTTGATCATAGTTTGTAACAAAGTATTACTCCTGCATGTTTCTATGCTAGAGGAATCTGGCATTTGTTTTATTTATAAGGTCAGATTTCTTTGTCACAATGTAATCTACTAAATTCTTCCACCAGTCAGACACTGTAAAAACCAAATGAAGGGCATTATTGAATACTGCATTCTGTTTAAAAATAAAAACACTTTCATGAGCTTAAAAACAGCGAAGCCAGGCTTCCCATAGATTTGTGCCTTGAAGTTAAGTTCCCATGTGTTCTCCAGCTGAACTCGCCCTGCAGCCTTTCCCGTTGTAAGGTCACGAGTAAGGTCTCTCTTCTCTATCCACTTACTTATTTTAGGAATCTCATGGGAGTTTAATATATTCGACAGGTGTACAAACCTAAAGCATAATGCCAGACTAAAATAAAACAAAATGAAGTAAAATCTGGGTGAAGAGACTGAGCATTGAATGTTCTGGTAGTGGCCTTGTGTTTGAAGACTAAAGAAAATGAGATATTTTTTAAAGAACATAAAATCCTTATGGTTAGTGATGAATAGTATTGTTGAGCTTACTGGGTACAACTATACAAATTCAAAATTAGCATATGGATACAGATGCTAATTCAAGATCTGAGCATCAAGTCTCAATTATTTCTTGTGTTTCCAATGCCTCTCCTTGTTTTTTGCTCTTTTGACATTGTTTTCTTCTACGATCTTCCATTAGGGGACCCTCACTGTTTAAGAAGTGTTTAACGGTAAAAAGCACATATCTGTGTTTCATGGGACAGGCCGTGTAGTGTGGCTGGACTTTCAGAAGATGGTGTGGCTGTATGCACTCAAATCCATTTGGGCGTCTGTTTCTCCTCGGCGTCTGAAAATCACAGCTTGTACGGTGCGACAAAAGGCTTTAAACACAGGGCTTGTATTTAAAACCAAAGAGTTAGCATATGGTATCTATTGGCAAAAGCGGGCTCTTTGGCAGGGCTATGATAATTATATTCCATTTTAAGCTCAGAGAAGGCTTGAAATCAGGCTTTTGGTAACTGATACCACTGTAGGGTGACTGTGGTAAACCAGAGAACTGGAATAACGTTAGCTTTGAAATACAGATCACAGTTACATTTGACTCCCAAAATGTATTTACACAGGCGTTGTAATTAGAGCTGCGGATAAGCCATATTGGACAACTTCCATGTAAAGGTGCTTTAAAAAGATTAAGGGATGACATTCTCGCCCACTTGAAGTCAATGGGAGTTTTGCCAATTGCTTCACTCAAGCCAGGAGTTCACCAAAACGCAGAAATGCTTCCTAGATTATTAAGGTTGTGACATCTCCTGGCATGAACAAGGGCATATTAAATCAGTCGCTGTTTCTTGTGGTCTCTGGTCATTCCTGTTTGTTCTCTCTTGGTTTTCTTCCCTTGTTTCCAATTGATTCTACCTTAATATTTCCTGTGTTTGTCAGCATGAACCACAACTTCAACATTATTTAAGCACAGGTTTTTATATTTAACTAGATGTAGAGGCAATTAATGATGCCATCTGTCTTGTGAGAGAGAGATTACACAAAAGATTGTGCTCCTGAAAGCACTATTTTTTTGGCAAACAAGAACTCCTATTAGACTCTCAGAACATTTGCTCACTAATTTCAGAAGCGCCCACTTTAATGCAGTAGCTGAAAGGCTCAGATACGTTTCCTGGAAGTACAGTATACTTAGGCATCCTTTCAAAGTTATATTTTACAGAAAATATCAACAGATACATGATATTTTCAGTAACACTAAAAATTAAATATATCATTGAACATCTGTTACCAATACAGTCTGAGTATTTAAATACTTAAAAATCCCTGAAACGTTCATGAAGTTACATGCTACATAAATACAACTCTTTAAGAATTGTGAAGGGCCAAATAAGTGAAAATGTATTTCTGCCTTTGCGGACTGAGCAGCTGTATGCTGCAATCCTCGTCTTCACATGCACTTCCCCTGTGCGCTCGTGTGAAGGGGTCTTCAGACCAGAGGAAAGAAACGCATGTACTTTGAGTTTCAGGCTCTTCGTCTGAAAGCCTTTAGAAATCTATCTGTCATAAGCATAAAATTAGTTTGATATGAACAGTGGGGTATTGCTTATATTTTTAAAGATTGCTACTGTTAGTATTTGTCTTCAACATGGTTTTGTCATGTTGCTGTGTCCCTTTGGAGCACTAGTAGCAAAGAGACTCGGTGTGATGGATAAGGGAAAATGCAGGTCTGTCAAACGCACAAGTCCGTGGGAAGCCAGAGTGGATGCAGAAATGAGAACGTAATCTCTGTTTGGGAGCTTTTCAGTCTGTCACTGCGCGTGCAGTCCTAGCTGGCCTGTTTGCCACTGCTTCTATGTACAGCAAGTAATTCAGAGACATCTACAGATTGTATCGTCCTCCATCTACATATAGCTCTTCCTTAAATTATGATAGAACTGGAGGAGGTTGCAGTTTGCAACCAACAGCATTGAGGGTAGCGCCTGTAGGACGATCTAACTCCTGGCTGTCTTCACACCTCTGTCCTGCGGTCTACTGCACATTGTACTTAATTTCTTGCATTTCATTCTTTATTTCATGTATAACTGAGGCTAAGATTGGAGTTGCAGTGCTGGGTTAGCTGAGGAAGGTGGCAAGGCAGAGCCTACCACTGCCTGCATCGCTCTCTGCACTGCCCACCCCGCAGCACAGCCTGGGGCTGAGCACGGCGAAGGTACCTGCGGGGTTATGCATCGGCTGCCTGGCTGGGAGCACCCCGGAAGGGAACCAAAGGGCAGAGAAAGCTGGAGACTTGACACAATTCTCTGTTTGCCTCGGGAATCTATTTCTGTCTTGGTTATAAGCATCTGTGATTTGCTCCCGAGGGAAAGGGAGATGGAGATAACGCTGTTTTCACTGTCTTGGGGGAAAAAGTGGAGGAAAAAAAGTAGGTGCATTACATGGACTGAATTGCTTCCGATTCCCACTCTCTTTTCCAAGACTGATCTGTAAAAGCAAGGCCTTGACCCTTTGAAGTGAAGTCTTGCACAGTATTGACTGAATGCTGCTCAGATCCCAACTTGTCAAGGAGCTGCACCTAAGTAAGTCCATTTAATTGAGTGGGACGGCTTGAATGCATAAACTTAGTTACATCCATAGATTTGTGGACAGATAATTTGGAGAAGCGGGGTCATGAGTCACCTTTTTCATCAGTCTGATAGCTTACGCAGCCCTGTACCTCTTGAAGCAATAGTGAGAGAACACTGGATTAAGTTCAGTTTGGGCGCAAAGATGAGGCAGAATGTACCAAAAGGAGAATTATAGAGCTGGGAAGGTTTAGGTGGGCATTCTCCCTCCGCTCCAGTCCAGTGGCTTAAAAAGACCCTGAGAAGGATGGTGTCAGGGCTGCCAGCCAGCGTCGGCCACGCAGGCAGGTCTGGGGTTAGGAAGAGCCGATTGCAGATGTCTGAGGCCCCTCTGCTGTTACAATTCAGTTAAGGCTTTGAGGGACGCTTTCGGTGGGACACGTTCTTCTGTATTCACATATGGTCTTAAGATTTCTCCAGAGAGAATGTAGCATTTTCTATGTGTTATTTTCAAACAAGAGCCACAGTGTTTTCATTAACCATCTTCCAATCTTACATTCAGCAGGACAGAGGTTAGGGCCAGTTGTAGAGCCCTAAAATTTAAGTTTTTTGGCCAGTACCAGACCATCCCAGCAGCTGCCACGAGATGGCAGCCGGATAAGATCCTGCCTGCGATCGCTGCTGAAATAATCAATTCCATTGCGAATTTTAAAAGTCATAAAAGAAGCTCTCTTTTCAACGCCCAAGTTGCATTAATATTTTACTAATTGACATTTTTACAGTGTCATTCAACCACTTCTTTAAAAATAGCAGGTCTGCTCTTCACAGTAACGCAGACATCAATACTAGATGCAGATAAAACAGTTAAACTGGAGAAAGAAAAGCTATAATTTAGTAACTCTTTAAGAATTTATGTTTCCTTCCCTTCTCAAGTTTACATTTTAAGCTGAAGCATTTTTATGGCAGTTGTAAAGAATTACACTATAATTGTGACTTTATTCACTTGAGATGCCTGTACCACGAAGCGCAGGCTCTGAAGCGGTGCATGCTGAAGGGGAGCGTCTCCTGGCAGCACTTACAGCCTGTGTGAAAGGGAGCAATCCCAGACTTCCTTGTATTTCCTTGGACAAAGCAGCCAGTAAGTCTTGCAGGATGTATTTCCAACTATTTTTTCTCCAGTGATGGGATTCTGGAAAGTCCTAATCTGTGCTTTGCTTAGCTTAGTCTAAAACCACTCATAAGACTATCTAAAATCTTAACTACTGCCTCTACTTTTTTTTTTTAAAACCATAAGTCATAATAAAACCCCAGATCTGATTTTTGAACTTTCATTTGTTGCTTGAAAATCAAATATCAGTTCTAGACTTCATAAGTGAGCTCTGTTCCAGTTTAATTTCTGAACGCCTAAGTGTCCTGAAAGTCCCAAAATCACAAGTTAAAGCTCCTTATGTTATGCTAATTTCCCCTGCAATCCTATCAGGATGGGATACCTACGGTCATAAATACTTACGACTGCATACATGCCCTTATTGTATATCCTCAGAAAAGGAGGATGGACTCAAGCAATAGATATTTGTTAATCTGTGTGATTGTATCATTCTTTATCTATACTTAAACTTGACCTTTGCACGGGCCTTCTTCTAACAGCTTCTGATTTACTGGAGGAGATGATAATTCATCTGGTTATTAACTGCCTGACCTCCACAGGCATTGCTTTATAGACTATGGAAATATATTCATAAAATAAAATTAAAATAATAATAATAATAAAAAACCACCCACAAAACAGCACAGCTCAGATTTTCAAGGCATTCTAGGAGCTTTTGACACCCATTTTGTATTACTTCAAAGGAAAACCTGTTGCAATCCAAGAGATGTTACTAGAGAGCTGAACCTAAATGACCTTTCTAGCCTGCTAAGAGAACAGCCCAAACTAATAAGCAGGTCTGATGTTTCGTTTGTTCTGCCTGTGCCTGGAGCTCTGTGGAGCTGTTAAACTGTTTTGAAGATTATGTGCCGCAAAAATGAAGTTGGGTTGATGTTTCTAAGAAATGCTTTCATACATTTTGGGTGGGTTGTGTTTTGGTTTGTTTTGTTTTGGTTTTTTTTTTTTTAAATAGACTGCAGGAGCAGCTACTATTCTATGTCCTGAGACAAAGTGAAAAGCCTTTAATGGATTTTGGTAGGCTCACATGTCTGCATGTAGTTTTTTTTCAGCTGAAGTCTGCCACAGATAGAAGAGTCATATCCTGCTTGTTTTACTGGGAGGATACTCCTCCCTTTGGAACGGGAACCTTGCTGGAAAGCGGTGCTCCGTGCTCCGCTGTAACACTAGGCATTGCTGGAAACTAGATCAAGATCTGTTCTTGCTTTTATCTGAAGCTGTGTACTTTTTCTTTAGAGCTCATGTAGTGCCACTCTTAACTTTCCCCCTTGACTTCTGCATCGGCTTCAACTGCTTCTACATTGCGCAGTTTTCAAAGGCATTAATAGTGGGAGTCTGCCTGAGCTCCTTCTAGTTACGAGTGGTAATGTCAAGAATGATGAGTGCCCTTTTATTTGCCACATACAATCTAGTGCTACAAAGCATGCAGGGAACCAAAGAATATGTGGGCGACGCCTTCAATCCACTCACAGCGACGGTGGGGAGCGGTGCTGGAGGTCTGTAAATGGCATTCCCTCCTCCTCCTCCTCCTCGCACGGTGCTCTGTGCCTCCAAGCCGCTGGAGGAGCCGTCCGTGGAATCAGCTCTGCTGCGAAAGCCTCCGTCATCCTTCCCAGAGACTGTTCCTTCAGTTGAAGAGTTGCCTCTCCGTTTGGGGTGACTGGTGCCGCCTTTGTTAATGCTGCCTTCTTCCCCGCCATACCCTCATTTCTGTGCCTACCTCATGCACGCTGTGTGATGCTTCACTGAGGCTGGCCAGCAGCATCAGGACCGTGGAAATGGAAGGAGCAGCCAAACCAAGAGCTTCCCGTACTCTGACATTTTCATAGGGCAAAAGAAGCAGAAGCAAGAGCAAGAGGTATGTCTAAATTATATCACCCAAATTGGTCATGTCCATGTGATGCGTAGCTCTTCCTGCTCTAACATTAGATGTTTTTCTCAGTTCATGTTCTTCCCTGTACCTGCTGCTGACAGCAACCCTGGCCATACTGATTTAGCTTAGTGCTCTGCATGCCAAAGAGCACTTTCAAAGCAGTGGAAATATGTGATTTTAGCATGAGCCTGGTAACATCTTCACAGAAAATGAGAAGTCATCAACTACAGAGTCCACCTAATTAGAATTCTTTGGACACAGCTATAAAGGATTCTGGTGCTCTTTATTACAATTAATTTTAGGTCATTGCACTCAAGGGACACCTGCTAACTTCAATATGGTCAACATGTGCTTAGTATGCTATAATGAGCTACCCTTTTCCATTTGGGAATATATATTGATACATTATTGGTGAAAGATGCCAGGCTGATAGAGCCAGCACTCAGATGTCTGCTCCCTACTTCCAGAATAAGAGCACCATACGCAGCTGCAGAGCTGTTGTGTGTCTTCACACGGCTCCACCGGCCAGACTCAGGCCTGCCGAACTTCCATCCTTGCTCAAAACAGCCAGAAACGTTGCCTATTGCCTGATGGCTATAATTTTGCAAAGAGCACTTGTGACCTTCGGGAACTGGAATGGGACTTAGAAGTTGTTCCATTGAAGACTTCAGTCAACTGGTTACTAACGATCCGGCCTGCATTTGAACTAACACAATGGGAAAAAATCATCCACGAATATAAAGTTAGGCCCACTGCCCAGGCCCTGTGTCTTTCCCATTTCTGTAGCAGTACAAAGGGGATTTAAAGGGTACTTCTGGATTTCCATGGCAAAAGGGAATCCCCTGCTAGGATAAAGCTGGAATCTTATGCCATCTGATCTTTCTTCCTTTCTCCCCACATTAGGGATGTTCTGGGACACGTCCAGGGCAGAAAGGGACATGGCCACGATACAGCGTTCTCTGACAATCCTGAGCCAGGAAAAGAATCCTTGGGGGTGATCCCAGCTGGCACGCAGTAATGGCCATTTGGCTGCTTCAACTTGCAGGAGGGGTGGTTCAGCCTCAGGCTCAGGCCCAGAATGAGGGGAGGGGGACAGGTGGCTCCCAGCCACGTTTGCCTTCCTCCCCCTTGTGCTTGTGGAGATCTACACCCTATATTTAAAGAAGCAAAAAATACAATGACTTTACTTATGCAGAACGTAACTGTGACTGAAGCTTAAGTAGGCGTTTAGAGCTGTCCTTCCGTACAATGCTGAAGAATAACGGGCAGGGGAAGGGATGGACACCTTCCTTCATTACACAGTAGGGCCATCGGTCCACCCTGTTGATCTGAGCCCTTAATTTTGCAGGCAATGGTATGAGGGTAGTCGGTCTGAGATGATGAAGCCATGTCCGAAATAACTAGTTGCTACACTCTGAAAGTAAACAGAAACTCCTTAAACTAGCGTTTGGTCAGCCTCATGATTTCCAGCACGAAACTTGCCCTGCTAAAAGCTTTTTCTCCTCTTCCCTGTGTTACAGCCCCTTCCTTGGGCAGCGCTGAGGCTGGAGCCATCCCCTGGAGCAGGGATCCAGGAGTCCTTCTGTGCCTTCCCAGAGCAGCGACTGGGAACGTGCCAGCGGGGCGGCAGAGCCAGGCTGGCATGCTGAGTTTTTGTTCAGATTATGTGAAATGTATCACACAAGTAATTAATGGGTCTCTTCTCTACATCTGAAATTAAAACAATGTCACTTGCATGTACTTTAATTTTAGTTACTGACAACATGGGATTTGTTGAGTAACTCTTGCAAAACGTATGTGCTATCCCACGCTTGGTCTGGTTTGTCTGAATCTCTACCGGGCTGTAATGAATTGTCTTGTGCTAATGGCTGTTTATGTTTGCCAGGCTGCATTTTTTTAATGCTTTATCTGCTGTTAAATGCTCGACCTGTTCTTTACACGTTGCCAGAACACAGCCCTTGCAGTCACCCAGATGCACTACGGCCGCAGTGACGTCTTTGCATAACTTCTGTCGTTCTTCCATCTCAGCCATTTTATGATCCACCTTCAGCCAAATTTGCCTCCTGCCCCTCTGTGCATCAACAAAGCTTCCAGACAGTGCTGGTGTAGACTTTGAGGTTAGAGTAATGCCGGTGTAATATCAGGGTCCAGATTAAGAGCAATCAGTTCCCTTTCTCTGAGCTGGTGAACCGTCCTTGGATATCCAAGATTTTCAGCAATCCCTGGTCTCCTCACGTAGTCCTCCCATCTCTTTCTGGGGGCAAAGCTTTCACTGAGAATCTAAAATCCAACTCAAACAAGGTTCTAGACACGTTGGCTGTTACTGATTTCTTGATAATATTTATGGAATTTAAGGTAACGCTTCTACAGTATGTGTAGTTTATAATTACTATTCAGCTCATTGAAAAGGTTAGCACATACTGGAAAAGTACAAATCGATATGAACATTCCTTCCTGTCTTGCAGAAATGATGATAAAGAATAAATTATTGAAGAAAATTAAGCATTATAATTGGGGAATATTCCCCTATTACTAAGTAAAGCCAGCCATTAGCATCTGATTTGCATTTTATACCATGCAGCAGGAAATATTTAAGTTGACAAATAGGATATTTAATACAGCAACAGATACTTGGCAGTTAGATATTAACAACTGTTACTGATGTGATTTATTCACCATTATAAAAAGGGCATTACTATGTGCATATGATTCAGAAATTAACTCCAGTTTACCAAGAGGCCTTGACTGCCTGACCTCTTAATATCCTTATAATGACGCCATTTACCATTCAAAGGCTTATTCAAGTCATTCACTGCTAGATTTGTTTTAAAGGGGTCCACTGTAGGGCAGATATTTGTGTGTGTTAACATTTCTCATTGGCGTAGTAGGCAGAAGCATTTTTTAAACGGGAAAAACTGACGGGTAAAACCACGCTCAGGTTATTGGGGGCAGAGGAGCCTCGCAGAAGCAATCCGCGGCGCTTCATTCTGCTACACCCTCGGCGTGGACTGGCCTCGCAGATCCTGCCTGACTTGTACCTGCTTTAATGCTTTGAAATCTTCTTGAGGTTTATAGGAGGCTTTTACCGTTACCTGCAAGTATGTCTTGTGCCCGGGTGGGGAGGGCTTCCCTTCCGCCTGCCTGTGGGACCCGTGCCACTGGCAGCCCCGCGATCTTATGCTCTGAGTTCTTGCGTTGTTATGTGAGTATAAATCTGAATTAGCACCACAGAACAGCGGTGTGAGTGGAAGCAGAACCATGCCAAAGTATCCACTGTTCGATGAGGCCACGTACTGCAAAGGGAACGGGCTTTGCTCAACCCCTGTGATGACCGATGCGTATTCCTACCCATGGATTCCACGCTTCTCTGCTCCTTTTACTCAGTTTAGCTTTGCCTTCTGGAACCTCCCTTTTTCTATCTCAAAATACCTATTGTAACTCAAGGTTGACTTTATGTGACCTTAATTATTCTTCCACTGAAAAATCCAGGTGTCATATTTAGTATTTATATAATGACCTATTTAATGTGATAGAGGCTTTACAGCTGTTGAGCTCATCTATCTACTTTTTCTAATTGTTGCTAAAATCTCGGTAGTACGGGTCACTGTTTTGTCCTTAGCCTTTCGGTTTTCTCTGAAAAGTTACTTCTGAAGTTACACGAGAATTCTGATTGTTCCCGTTTAGAAGTGGTTTATCGCTGCCAATGACGCACCAGCACAAGGAAACCATGAGCATGCATACTGACATGCGTGAAAACAAAGGCATAGATGTTCCTTTACACAATTGCTGAGTTTCACCCTTCTTGTTCTCTCTTTTTTTTTTTAATTTTAATGCACCTGTTTGTGTTTTGATTAGGTATGGGCAACAGACCTTGACCTTTGCTACAGTGACCAGCTGGCCTTGACTCAGCTCATGTTGTACCTGACAGATGGAAATCTGGATTGTCGCTCTAGCCGCTTTGAAGTATCTCTTGGTTCAAATAAAATGAAAAGCCAACGTATTCAGCATGAGGAGATGAAAACTGTAAGCAGTGATTTGTTTACAAATAAAATTATTAATGTAAACTACCAAAAAGTTAAAATCTGTCCTAGATCACTGTTCTAGAGGAAGCTGAATCTGCTCCTTTCAGATTTTAAGCCGCTACTTTTAGATTTTACAAGGTTAAAGTAAACGGGATACCATCACGTTAGAAATTAAAGGAAAGGTTCTGGATGCTTACGAGTACCTGATTATTCATCCTTTGTACTCAGTAATATTGATCTGTGGTAGTAACTACCTACTAAATATTTCAGGTAGTTTTCAAGTTGTAAAAATGTGGCAATTTATATGTTGCAAGAAAAAGGAAGGAGATGAAAGCACAGCCCTGACCATAGGAGTAACTCAGAAGCAGTCAAGAAGAAATCTGAGCCTTCGGTTCATGAGCTCTAATTTGGGATCAGAAGTTAGAGCACCGAAGTTCTACCCCAGCTTTCTACTTCCGTGCACAAAACTCAGAGTAAAACAATCAGGGCTACATCTGCAGAAGGATCGGTCACCTAAATGCCCCCCAGCTCTCACTTGAGTTAAACCCAAATGTTGGTTCTCAGAACCTTCAATCAGTTCTGCCTCCATCTAAACTGTTCAGTATTAATATTCAGTATTAAATATTCAGTATTAATTATGCACACAGTCATTTGAACAGGAAGAAAAACTTGTAACACCCTAACCGAGGGGAGTTCCCTAAGCAGGGATATGCACTCCCTCCTGCTTGCTCTCTCTGGACCAGAGTTACAAAGCCCAAGGGGGAGAAGCACCTGTTTGCAACACCGAGCAGGACAGCTGAGCCCTGAAGTCCCCCCGCTCAATCCTTCTGTTTTCTATTGCCAGGTCAGCTTCAGCCACACGCGGGGTCGCTTGCTGTGAATTCACGTGTGCTGGGCTCTCCGTGGGTGTTGCAGACAAAGCCGAGGTGCTCAGGGTTGTAGGTTTAGGTACTGAAATAACGAGTGGCACTTGCTTCTTGTGGATCTCACCTTTAATCTCTCTGAAAACTCTCGTGTCCATAGTAGCACCTCCCAGGGATGTGATTTTAAATAATAAGACAATATTTGTGTATTGCTTTGACATCCTTATAAACACAGTCACAGAAGCATGGTGAACATATGACTTGCTTATTGTGCTGATTTGTTAAATTAGATCAATCTTGGTGCAGGATTTAATATGGCTCTGAACCTTGAGACTGTCCCTCTAAAAAGGGAAGAAAGGCCTTTAGAAAAGTCAGAGAATAAGAAATGTATGTATAAGTACGTGTAAATATACACGTATAGATAGAAAACAGATGCCGTTTTACACATTTTGACAGAAGATTCACAACTCCCTTTTTTTCATGCATAGAGGAGGAATGTAGCACCATTCCAAAAATGTCATGGAGCTATAATTTAGAGGTTAATGAGCTCTTGATCTATTGTTCTTGTCAAGCAACCACTTTTAGTTGGAGAGAAGTAAATTAGATATGATTAGTCCCAGTAGAACAAGTTTTAGAAATGAAAAGTAATCAAGTAGCAACTTTTTTTTAATTAAAATTCTGTCAGAATTAACATAAATTGTCACTACGTCCTTTATTTTTTCTTTTGTCTGTATTTTGAGGTTTTTATCTCCTTCAGAGCGAACTACAAAAATGCACTCTCTCAGGAAAATATCTTTAGAAAAAGAAACAAACAAACCAAGAGACAAATGCTTTTACAGCACATGATCTGTAATGAATGATTAAGTAAAACACTTTGTGTAAAATTATGATGTTAATAATGATTCTGTCCCTTTTAATTTATTATATATTCTCAATCCTGGTAGGTTTGATTTTGATAAAATGGAGCAGCAACTGAGTTTGTGTGATGATTTTATTTTTAGAAATCCTTCTTTGAAAGAACAAATTTCCTAGATACCGCTGCTACTGTAATTATGTACAAAACCAATCACTCATTATAGTTAGGATACATTATCTTCTAGACAGATGAGGCTAAATAAGCAACACATTAATAATTCATACTGCAGTTCATTATGCATGTGTATGCATGCTTTGTAGCTGAAATAAGCACCTCATCAACCTGATGCCAACCCTTAAACAATAGTTCTGTGTTATTGCAGCCACATTCAAGTTTACGCTTGTTAAACTGCTACTTGGATTATTTTATCAAGCATTCATTTATTTGTGGTCCCCTACTGCAGAGAACAGATTTTGGAAGCTCCTTTTTTAAGTTAATGACTTGAGCAATGGGTGTTATTAATTCTCAGAATATTATAAACATGATTAATTTTCAGGCAGAGATGTATTATATAAGGATTTCAACTATGTCAACTTAAATGAGTCAATGTCAAAACAAATATCATTTTAGAAAAAATGCTGTAAATTACATGCTTCAACGTGCAGTATCCCCACTCTGAATGAACAGTCCAGTATTAGAAATAACATCACAGGAAAGCCTTGGTTTAGGAGAACATCTCTATGCAGTTCTACTCAATGCAACATCTCTATTCTTTTGTCCTAAGCACTGGTAAGAGTTTAAACTCAAATGCGGTACTGATTTTTATCCGTAGTATGAACTCCACTGGTATCAGCTGTGTAGCTCCTTGGAGTCACTGGGCCTAGTCTCCTCAAAGACTTGCTGGAAAAATTATGCAGACTAATGCTCAGTCTTGGAGAAACCCAATTTCAAAACCTACTGATTATCCACTTTGGAATTTCTGCTATCGAAAAAGCTGACTCTAGAACAATGTACGTTACCACAGGGCAGGATGGATTCAGAGGATCCACTTGGAATGATTTCACAGGGATCAGTTACCAATGGAGCTATCAAAATATAAAAATGTGGTTCATAAAGAGTGATTCTGTAGACCTCATCTACAATATGAGGTTTTAGGTACAGCGTGAGGTGAGGATTTAATTTTGCTGCATGGAATTGTCCATGTTCAATAGACATTGTGATAAACAGGAATTCCTCCAAATGGAGCCTTACTGCACACTTACATGAGTTCACTGAGAAAAAGCCATTTAAGTAGTAAATTGTTGGTTTCTGATATAAAACGGTATGAAAATAAAGAATGCGGTGTTGTTTTCTCTAGCCTTCTCCACTAAGCAACCGGTGTGCAGTAGCAAGCAGTCAACTGAGGCACTCCAGCCTTTCAGTAATCTACTATAGTGTTCTCCTCCAGATGTGTAAAGCTCATGGTGTTGGATTTGACCTCCAGGTACGAACGGGAAAGATTAGAAAACATGATATTCGCTCTGCATAATTTTTGTCTGTAAATTCTAATATGGTGAAACCACTTAGCACAATGTAAAGTTTAAGTGCTCTGTTAAAAACACAGCAAGGTGTTGCTCTACAGTTTTGCTGAAGAGGACTTGGTATACATCAGAATTGATTTTAAATTGTTTTCATTATGCTAATTAATGAACTCTGAATTGCATAAAGGTCTTCAGTAGTTCCTGTAAAAATTGGTCTAATATTGCAACACGTACCTGTTACTTTAGCTGGGGTGTAAGCCTCGAAGAACTGCAGTGCTGAGAGCTCTCTCTGATTTGGCTTAAGACTGGAGGCAGCAAAGGCTGAAGAGTACTGCAACTTGTTTGCGTTACACAACAGGCAGTGAGGCGGTGTCTCCCGGAGGGTTTGTTCGCACGGCTCTGCGGGCAAAAAGGATTATGGCTGTCAGCAGGAGCTGTGCTTGGGTTTGGGAGCATGCTAGCACTGAGTTTTCATGAGAGCACTTGGCCGTCACATGGCCCCTTCACACATCTCC
The DNA here is from genome assembly GCA_020745775.1 of Theristicus caerulescens. Classification (NCBI taxonomy): domain Eukaryota; kingdom Metazoa; phylum Chordata; class Aves; order Pelecaniformes; family Threskiornithidae; genus Theristicus; species Theristicus caerulescens. The sequence goes on from CM036566.1 coordinate 48,104,619, forward strand.
GTACCCATAAGAGAAGACAGATATACCTTCAGAGGCCAAGAGGTTGGGTGATAACGAAGGACAGAAAGAGAAGTGAAGATATGAAAATGCAGTCTTTGCTAGGAAAGGAAGTGCTTAAGGCTTACGAGCAAAATCGCAAAAGAATGAAATGTAAAAGGGTTTATAAGATGTTACACAAGACAGGACAGCAGATAGAGATTTCCGATCCTAGGGCACAGGGCTTCACTGGGAAATGCAGAGTTTTACGTGTTTCCTCCATATAAACCCTCCCCAGGGATGACACCTCTCACGGTGACACGCGATAACAGTTGCTCAGCACATCTATAAATCAAACTGTGAGTTTTGCTGCTGACCAAACTGTCACCAGTATTGGGCCCGTGATGAACCAGAGCAGAAGGTTAATGAAAGTTCATGTCCCGTGTATATCTAAGGTGAAGTATAAACTTTAAGAACAGGAAAACCTAAACCTATTGTCACTGTCAAGTGCATGTAAGGCTTTTAGGGGTTAACCTGTCTCTTGATAAAAATAACTGTGTAAGGAGATAATTTTTAAGATATTTATGACCATCTCTTCCTACTTTGGAACAAAAATATTTGCTATTGAATAGACTCCGCCGTATGTATTCGATTTACATAATGTATTGTATTTTCTACAATAAGTTAGAGCAATAATCTACTTACACTGAGCAATAATCCATTACACACAATTCAAAACTAGCCGTTCTTAGATATGGTTATGTACTTACTCTCCATGTTTAATACATTTATTATAATTATCACTATTCTAAGAATAATTAAAGCAACTTTTCTTTTTATTTAACAGGAAAAACAGGGAACAGTTTTCATATTGTATGAAGATCAGAAGCGATACAGATTGGGAATGATGTAAGTAGGCACTGTCGGTTCCATAGCCTGTCAAACAGCTGGGAACACGCATGGTCTGGAGGGTGACAGCCCAGCAGGGCTGGCTTGGGCTCTGACCGAGGTCACGCAGGGAATGAACAATCCGAACACCAGGCGCTCCAGTTCGCTCTGCCGTTCAAAAAAGGAAGACTGGCCTTTTGAAAAGTTTTAGGGAGGCTTTTGGTAATAAGAGCATTTGGTAATGAGAAAGGAAAGTACAGGAATCTGCTTAGATCAAAGCCTGACTGCATTGCAGACTAAAGCCCTACTGCAATTAGCTTTACAAGAGCTAGATTCACTGTCAATAGCAATCTAGCTGTGAGAGCACACGGATTAGCACAGGCTTACTTTTACAGGCAACTTTATTAAAAACCTAACTATACATGAAGGTTGAAGTTTAATGCCTTTTTATATTGTTCTTCACAAAGCGATCAATGGCAGTCAGGCAACAGCAGATCTGATAGTTTAGTAATTCTTTAGGCATACAAACCTCTCCTAAGAAGTCTAAGAAAGCATAATCTGCACAAATCTACTAGACACTGACTGAAAACCTCTCCTCAGAGAGAATTTAGGTAAAGTTTACTGCCAAAATAGGAAATAATGAGTGAGGGGCTGAAATGGTCTGTTCTCAGTCTGTTCTGTATTCCTTTGATGCTGGAGCTATTTCATTAATGACCTGGGTAAGAAAACAGCTTCCTCGAGTGCTGGATGTGACTGCAAGTATTTTAGAGGGCAGGAATAGAATTCAAAATGATCTTGACAAATTGAGGAAACAATATGAAAAACAGAATTACATTCAGTTGGAATCAGGTGTGAGAAATTAGACTTAGATAGCAGTAATGAATACGAGGAAGAACCAGCTTTGCAGAAAAGGATCCGTGAGTTGCGGTGGCTTACAAACTGCCTGCAAGTCACGATGTCATGATCGTATGGAAAAAGTTGAACAGTATAACCTGGGAGGCACTGGAAGCAATCCTTCCATTCTACTCGGAGGGAGGCAATGAAAATGTTTAGAGTTCTAGAAGGCATGACTTACAAGGCAAGACTAAAGTCGGTGGGAGGGAGGAGGCAGAACTGAGATCCACTAACAGTCTTCAGGCACATAAAAAACCTCTGCGGGAAGGAAAAACCTGATTTTCATGTCTTTGGTAGTAGGACAAGAAGAAACGAACTTAACTTGCAGCAAGAAAGATTCATGTTTAGCATAAGAGAAATTTCTGATAGTAAGAGAAGTGAAGAACTAATTAGATTGTTTGGTCCAGTTGTCATTGACAGTGTTTAGTAACAGATTAGACAAACCTCTGTCAGGATGATATAAGCAGCATTGATCCTGCCCTAGCACAGGGAATGGACTAAATGAATCCTAAAGATTGTTTCTAGGGCTGTAATTCTTTCAGCCTGTACTGAGCTCCTTGTGGATGAGGCTGTGGGTAGTACACAAGCGAGTCAGCTTTGTTTAAAGCTTAGATATTCCTCCACTATACTGCCTTCACCTGCAGTCACAATGTAGGCAGCTTCCATGATTGAGCTGTAAGATAAATTTGAAAGAAAATCACTAAACAAGAACTTGTAAAATATCTGCAGGAGCCATTTAAAAAGTGAATTTGGCATCTGAAAGTGCCACTGAACTCCTCAATGGCCCACTGATGCTGAAAGGTGAGCTCTTTCCCTCCCTGACCTCAGCTACGGAGCCCCCCTCCCTCCTTTTGCATTGTCCCTGGTACTTTTATACCTCTCCAGGAGCTGATCCAGCTCAGCAACTCAGCTGAAAGCTCTCTTTTATTGGATTGGTTTTCTGTGAGGCTAAGATAGAATCAGTCCATAGAGAGGTATATACTGAGCCTGAGAGGTGTGCAAGATAGATGGGGAGGAACTGAAGAGAGGAGAAGGACCTGCCCTTTTCAGAGTCAGTGAACCCTTGGATTGGCCTGTCCCTGTTGGTGTGATTTCACTTTGTTACCTTGGAAAATCGAGTCCTTATTAGAGATACTGCATCCTAGCTACAGTCCTGCTAACTCCTTTGGAACAACACGTCAGTAGCTGCTCCCCCAGTAAGAAACGTAACACCATCTCTTGGATCATCAGCTCGAATTGGCAGTTATTACTATATTACCAGAACACACTCAAATATATTTGCTATACATTCTGATCCCAGATTTGCCTTCCATCAGATTCTCAATGCAATTTCATTATCTTAATTTGGAAATATTTTCAAGAATATAACAGTCAGCTTAAAATCACTGAAATACCTGAAACATCTATGTGAATTATCATCCATTTTACTACATTAGAGATCTACTGCCAGTTCCAGTGAGTAAATGAAGTACATTCTTCCTCAGCATAATATCCTGTTCCATAAGATCGTATGTATTGAGAGCTGTATGTACCACTGAGAAACCAAAGCCTAAGAAATGCTGATGCTGCTGGAATTTCTCCTTCAGACATCTTTAACAAATTGTAGGCAGAAGCAACAGCTCTTCTGAACTAATCTAGGTGTTTAAAGTGTTCTGCTGTCTCGGTCCTAACTCAATGGTAGCCTTTTACTTGGAGCAGCTGAAACCTTACTGTTTACTTCTGCTAAGTTGATTAATAAAAATTATTTATTGCACAAATCCTTTCTGTTGACAAGTTAAAATGGAGCCTCATCTTTCATATCTCCCTGAAGATTGCCACCTTGTGAGATTGAAAATACTCATTAAATTCCATCACCAGACAGGCACAAATGAGAGGGCGATTGTTTTTAAGCATGTGAAGGGAATCATTGGTAAACTCATTTGTTTGGATATCATTAACAGAACAATCGGAGAGGATCTCCAGGGGGTCCTCATGACCTTTGCTCGCAATCTCTTCATCATCCATCAAGAAATATCAGCACCTAATATGCAAGGCGAGACCAATTTTAAGGTGAGGTGTTAATTAACTAACGATCCTGGTTAATTTCTGTACAAGGGCTGAAAATACCTCATGCTGTATCATAAACAAGTGCTAAACCATTCCTTTTTTATTGTTAGCGGTATGTATTTTACAGTGTCTAGGTCAATATAGTAAGTCTCCCAATGAACCTGTTAGTTAAATTTAAGTTTGAAACTTTTTCTTTGAAAAGAGACATACTTTAGCGTGAAATTATTTGTAATGCAATGCTCCTGATTGTTGTAAGAAGCAAAGGAGCTATTGGCACTGCCTCAGACAGTTCTGCCACAGTTGTCCCTTTTATTTTAGAGGGACACCATCAAGGTAGGAATCTTAAATTAGAAACAAACTTCTCAGTTTATAATAGCTCCCTAGGTTACTAACGCTGATTTCTTTCAAGCAGGCAGCCACTGAGTACTTAATCCATTAGTTCACATCTTTCACCCTGCCATCAATTTCACAAGTCAATTTTGTTCCCAATTTTCTCTGCTCTTTGAATCTGCCCGCAGCGCCCATCCCTGCGTGCCCGAGGATGCTCCGGGGTGGCACGGGGGGAGGCGGGAGAGAGCGCGGGGGCTTCTTACGTGGGGAACGTTCCCCCAGGAGCGCCCACCTTTACTCGGAAGCTCCTTTGCGACGACCTTGCTGGCAAAAGGAGACAGTAAAGCAATAATGAATCCAACCCCGTGCCCTGAAACAAGCACTCATTACAATGCTGCTGCTTTTTGATTCCAGAGAATAGCTAAACTTTCCGGAGGGAGTTCTTTTGCTAAATTATATCACCTTTAACTTTATAAAAAGTTTCCAAGATCCTGTCTTTAAGTAAGTGTTTTGTAGAAAGGTGAAGGGGAGCGCTGTGTTGCAGATTGGTATCTTAAATCACATAACATAATTTATATCAGATTCTTTCCAGTGTTAACTCTGACTATATTTTCCTCTGACAAGCAGAGTGTGAAATGACAGTTTTAGAGAAGATATAATTAAATTTCAACATGTAACAGAATAAACAAACAAACAAAAAAACCCCTTTTGCAATATGAGGGAGTGAAAAGCAACCATTGAAGAAAAATATAAAATGGAACTCTTCTTCATAGTGAGTTAACAGTGATTTACTTATGTGAAATAGAACACCTGTTAGTTAATTAGAAGTACAAATTGCAAGGAATTGTATTTTTTATTTACCTGAGATTTGTACATATTTACTAATAATTCCCCAACTGTCCCCAAAGTAATAGTAAATTTAATTGGTGCATCATGTCCTGCGTAACACTGGTTACCTTTTCAAAGCAAGTACTACCAGCTGTGCGTTTTGGCTGCTAGATTTCATTATAATGCCCATTAAATAACTTGTATTCCTTGAATCTGTTACAGATGGCAATTCAAGATATTGAAGCAATTCTAGGAATTACAGCAGAAAACAAACTGAAATTGGAAGAAGAGCAACCTTCGAAAGCAGATGCTCTGAAAGAATAGTTAACGGAAAATGTTTAAGTGCCTCATTCTTTATGCTTCTGGAAACGCTTTCTCATCTGTAAGAACAGGTTTGGTTTTCCTTCTGCGTTGGCATGTGAAGTACTATTAACTGAGACAGTACATTTCCATGATTTCTGAGTGCAGTGTTAGAAGAATATCCCTTCTTTCACAAACATAAACTGTTGAAAAGCAGAGGATCATAATAAATGCCCCTGATGTTTGTACTGTGGTTCCTGAAGTACACTATCTGTTTTTAAAATCTTGTTAAGAGAATGATTGCCTCTAAGGCAGAGCAAACAATCTACTCTGACCTGCAGAGCACAGACCTTAAAATTTTACCAAGCGATTCCTCCATCAAGCCTGCAACTTAGAACTGTCCTTAACATATCTTCATAAAGATAGGTTCATAAATATAAACAATCCACTGCATCCCTAGCAAATTCTCCCATGGGTTAATTATCCTTACTGTTAAAGCCATTGCCTTAAGCGCAGTCTGCATTTGTTTGCCTTCAACTTCCAGGAATTGGATCTCGTTATGTCTTTGTCTGAGAAACTGAAGAATTGTTTACTCTAAAATGACACCTCTCTGTGGGATGGACCCTTCTGTTCCTTGAATCAAAACTCCCCAGTCAGATTCAGTTTGCTAACGTCCCCCCAGAAGTGGTGTACCCAAACCTCATAAGGTATTCCTGTAATTCTCTTAGTGATGTTATACAATGAAAATGCCACTTTCTTTTCTTTTATATGCCCATGGATATACGTAGAGGGATCACGCTGTCTTTGTCACTAGATTAGACTAGATCATACTCTGTTGAAGTCCTGTGACCCTAATTTCCCTTTCAAACCTATTGTTTTCTAAAATACAGCCTTCCAACATGAAAGAAAGTCCAGCGTTCTGCCTATAAATAAATATGCTTAAAAGCCATCTTATCAGTGAGCCCAGCGACCCAGATTCTTCTTCAGAACTGATTGTCTGTATTGTCATCATTCCGCTCTCTTTTGTTATCTGCAGATCTTTGCAGCAGTTTTATGTTCACTTTCAAATTATCAAAAATAATAGTAGTAGCACTAGTTCAACAACAGATTCTAAGAGGACCATTAGAATTATATTTGCACTATGATTCCCAGTACACCGTGACTTTTGTGGATCTCTCTGTCCATCAGGTAGATTCTGTATTTCAGATACTGGTGATTTTTTTTTTTTTGGCCACAATTGCTGTGCGCTGTTATGTTAAAGGACAACAGTTACATTTGTAAAATTATCTTTATCCATCAGATCTCTAATATCTCAACAGACAACACATTCTAAATTTTACTATAGAAGATGGCATCTTCTCCATTGGATGGATACTGTTGTCCCAAGCATGAGATTACTTCCCAAAAAGCTCAGGCAAAACCAGTTTTTAAGATGAATAATGAATGTGACCAAGCAGTTTTAGCAGATCAGTGCCCAGCTTTTCCAGTGCCTGAGTCTTTGATCTGTTAGCTTCATACATTATATTTTGTGTTAGCCTTTCTCTCTTCTACTTTGGTCACAGAAGTAATTAATTGCAGATGAGAACGTTTGCATAAATGCTGATCCCTGTGTCAAATAAAAACCTAAAATAATATTTTTGTTTAATTGTTTGGCTTTGTTCCTTTCTTACACGTAATCTCAATATGGTCTTGGTTTTGGATATATCAGAGCCCACACAGATTTTTCTAATATGAAATTTAGCCAATGAATGAACTTCTTGGAAGTCTTTATGTTTAGAAATGAAAGTAACAGGTATTTTTGGCTGTGGTAGGTACAACAATGATCTCCCACTTGCCAAGAAATAATATGCCAAAAAGCACAGTATAATTGCTTATCAGTTCTTCCAACAAAATGAGATATATTTGTTCTCTGTTCTACTTTGAGGGGCTGCAGAACAGTATGTTGTTCTGACTTTTTCCTCACCGCATTTATAGCGCGCTCCCTCCTATTTTACTGCTAAGAAGCTCTTTGTAGTACAACTTCTCACCTAGCTTCATACCCAAGCTAAATCATGTCCCAGTTTGGTCAGTAGAAGCAGTATCCTGGGGGAAAAGGAGGCATAGGAGAGCACGGCAGTATCAGCCCCGGAGTCAGCTAGTTTCTTAAGGGTTAAGGAAAATTAAGCCTTGATCCAAGCCAGAACAACATAAGGTCTGAGAGGCTCATTAGTTCACTGGCACTTAATAGACTGCGGTGTCCTAGGAGTAAATGAAACCTGCACTTCCTTATGTCTTTGTTCTATTCTGACAAAAGAAAACTGTACCTGTTTTTGCAGGGAACAAGTGATCTGAAAGTTCCCATGGTGAGAGAGATTTCTCAGTATGTGCAAAGTGTGAAATGTATTTTGAGGGAAAAAAGTTTTTAATTACTATTAACACTTCTGAGCCTTGAGCTGATGGAAGGATTGAAACTGCTTTACAGTCTCTCACATTCAACTCCCATGCTGCTGGTGCCAAAAATGTATTTTTTTTTTTAGCAATAGAGTAGATATAAAATGAAATTATCATCTTTAAAAGTCAGAAATAGAGTCCTAATAGAGTTCTTGAACTGTAGCTTGAATTTTAGCACTATTCAGAACATGATCTAGACTGGGAAGAAAACAGAGCAAGTGGGAATCAGAAGATAAAAGCTGGCCCAGGTGTGGCTGCTCATCAGAAATTGCCAAAGAATTCTGCAGCTAACGACAGCAAAAGCCCAAGCTGGTTCCCCAGCTGCAAGGTGTGGAAGGAGAGGAGAGGCAGTGGGGTTTGGCATCAACTGCACAAGATGCAGACAATTAAAATCAAGGTTTTGTGCTCCTGATGGGCCAGAGCTGCAAATGAAGATGTGCATTCAGCTGACAGCACTTCATGTATCTTGTTTTTGCAAGAAGTAACATACTGTCTGCAGCACATGTGCTACCCATTTCAGGTCAGTCCCCTGGGAGACCATTATCTGGAGTTCATACTGGAAACTGGCTCTCCCTTTTTAGATAGTTGGGTTTAAAGCCCTGCAGAAAAAGGGCGTTCAGCCCAAGTTTCCACATTTAGAGTGACAACTGATCACAGAGCAAAAAAGCAGTTCACCAGCACAAACACTTCCAGATGTCTTCTGAAATGAAGTATTCACCCTACCCATTTCCTGAAACATTTCTGATACCTCATTCAAATGGATAGTTCAGGAGAATTTACCACCTTCCACCTTGGTTAAGGTAACAAATCCCTGGAATTTTAAAACTAACCTGGTCCTCAGCCTTTCACAGTGATTACCTAACATCACTTCCCATTTAACAAATCACCTATCATAGATCTGAGGTACTCCCTCTTATGGTATACGGATCCTCTGTTTCATTTTAGACTACAGGTTTTGTTATAGCAATCGGGCACTAAAGATTAGGTACTACAATCGTTGACAACCTTCATGAATGTAATTTAATGTATCATCTTGGCTGAAGAATGGTTAGACTGGTTTTTAGCTTCATCACAAAGATGTGCGTTTCGGGAGACTGTTTTGATGTAAAAATGATCAGACTATACCAGAATCCAATGAACCCAGAGACCTCAATAGCACAACGAAGTATTATTAACCAAAGACATTTGGAAGACTGCTTCATAATACTTCCAGCCTCATCTTGAGGATGTTTGAGCATGATTCTTGCATACTTTTAAAGTATGCAATGTTTTGCTATGCATTTGTAAACACAGATGCTACTTCATTCCAGTTCTAGTATGCTGTGGAAGTAGAGGTGCACCTACGTTCTCTTGACCAGTGTGAGGTTATGCTGCCAGAGGCTGAAGGGTTTTTCCCTCCTTCTTACGCTTTTAGCAATAAGAGCTACACAAAGTTAACGGCAAAATATCTTGAAATAAATACTTCCAAAAAATCAAAGTAATTGTGGTATGTTCATTTTATAGGCAATATATACACTTACTTTTGGCCATGAAATATAAGAGCAGAATATCACTGTTAAGGTGTAATACATTAGTTCAGCCCTTCACCACAATGAGCCACAGTATCAGATTCCAACATCTTTTCTATCCTCAGTCATTGTTGCCACTAATAAAGAAAGATATTAAAGCTAACTATATGCTCTATTAATTATAGGAAGGTGAACTTGAGTCACATTTGTTAGTGACGATGATTAATAATTACTGGTTCTACACACATGTAGTACATTACAGTAAATAAACAGGGTACATTGTTGGGGAGTAATTGATTAATTAGCACATTCATACTACATAGCTCAATGGTTTAAGATTGCTGAGTTTGAGATATTGCTTGCAATTCTTAAAAGGAAAAACCTGTTCCCATTTCTCAGTTTACTCTTCTGTACAACCTTTTTTTCCTCAAATAGACTGTCTAATGGTTCAAAACCCTAGCTTTTATTTAGAAAAATTGTATCGTGGAATATGGGTCATGATTTTAAAATATTTTTCTTCAAAGGGGGTCTAACGCTTTCAACGAGCTATTTTTAAACAGACGCTGCTGTCAAATTTCACTGATTTAATACAATTTTTCCTGAGTGCACGTTAACCAGGTTGACGCCGCAGCTGCGCGATGTGCCAGCAACACACGGCGGGCTCCCATCAGCACGCACGCTGTAAAGAAAACCCTTTCTAAAAACGTAATTGCCCGATTCTTTGTGATATTCTCAACTCCTCGGAACCAGCAGGGCCGACCGGCCCAGGGCGACGCGCTCCCTCAGACGGCGCCCGCCTCACCTCAGCGCGGAGGGCTCCGCCGCGGGTTTTCCCGCGTCTCCCCCTGCCCGGACCCTCACCTCAGGGAGCCGCAGACGCCGGCCTGCCCCGCTCTCCCTCGCACCCACGGAGGAGGGCCAGCCCTGCCGCTTCCACGGGTACGGCCCCGCTCCCCGCCCGGGGCAGCCGCCGCCGGGGGGACCGCTCCGCCGCCACCGCCCCTTCCCGCCCTCCGGCGGGCCGCTGCGCGTCGCCGGCGCAGGCGCTGAGGTGGCGCAGGCGCGGCGGCCCGGAGCCGTGGGTGCGGAGCGGGGGGGGGGGGCGGCCCCGCGGGATGCGGGCGCTGAGGCGGCTGCATGAGGCGGCCGTGGGGCTGCTGCTGTGGCGGGGAACGGCGGCGGCGGCCCGTCCCGCCGCCTCGGAGGTGCTGAGCCAGCACCTGCGGCAGCGCGGCCTGCCCCACTGGACCTCGTACTGCGTCAAGTACAGCGCCGTCCGCAACGACCAGTTCGGCCTCTCCCACTTCAACTGGCGGGTGGACGGCGCCAACTACCACGTCCTGCGCACCGGCTGCTTCCCCTTCATCAAGTACCACTGCTCCCGCGCCGCCCCGCAGGACCTGGCGCTGCAGAACGCCGCCTTCACCGCCCTCAAGGTCCTCAACGCCGGTGAGTCGCGTCCCGGGCCGGCCCCGCGGCCTCCCCTCGGCTGACCTCGCCGGCTGGCAGGCGGGCGGAGAAGCGCTGCCCCTCGGCTCCCGCCGTCCCGCAGCCGGCGGGCGGAGCGAGGCGGTTGAGGCGGGCGGGCTGCGCCCCTGGCCAGCGGGAAGGGGGATGCGAGGCGAGGGGAGGCCAAAGCGGCGGTCGCCCCCCCCTGCAGCGGGACGGGGGCTGTGACCGGGGACCCGCCGGGCGCCTCCGGCCGCGGGCGGCACCGCTCGCCCCTCTCCTCTCCCCCTGAGGTGAGTGAATCCGGTTGTGGCGCCTCGCCCCCCCGCCGGGCCGGAGCAGGCGGCGTGAGGCGGCACGAATCGGGCCGTGCCCGTCCCTTCAGCAGCCGTGAGGACGCTCTTCGGGGTTTTACCGAGTTCGGGTGTCTCTGTCCACCTGGGAGAGAGAAAAATTAACCCGCCTTCAAGCAAACGCGCGGGCGCGTGTTATTTAAATCGTACCATCAGTTGGTATGGGTCATTTTCCATCTAAAAACCTATGTTCTGTCACCGGGGGTGAAATTGTGTCTTCTAAGCAAACACACGAGCGCTGGATGAAGCAAAACAGTTTGTTTATTAGAAAGCGCCTGGGTTAATTTTTTGCATCTTACATACAGGCAGTGTCTAATGTACTGGAGGACTCGGACCACGCTTGATCCTAAAGTGCTGCTGCAATAGAAATAAATAATAACAATAATCAGTACCATATTAATATAAAAATTGGATATAGATAAGTTTTGAAATACATTGTTATTCAAAACTTAGTATATTGATACAACACGTTTAAATGCTGACAGTCATATAACTAATTTAATCAGTTTCTCATTTTCATATTTCATTTAAAAAATAAATCCTGTTTGCTTTGCAAGCCTTCAGTGACTTGTTACAAAACATGTCTGCTAGTAATCTTTTTTTTTTTGATCTTTCCAACTGACATAGTGAGAAAATGTAATCACAAAGATTGATTTCTTAATAGTAACTTTAAATCTGCTTTTATTTTTCCTTCTACAATCAGACCTTTTCTCTGCCCCATCTTTCTTGTAGCTACCCTGCATGTTTCATATTTAAATGATTGGCAAGTGTGACTAAGCTCATCTCCCTCTTCTGAGAATCTAGCTTAAGCACTTGGGTAACTTTAAGCACGTTAAATTCGGTCTTTCTGTACCTTACTGGATTCAGGGCCTAAATCCATCTCCATTTTCCCCCCTATATTAAGTAAAATATTGTTGTCTGTACTGGATAGGTAACTCAGCAGTGCTAAAAATGATGGCATTTTTTGTATATACACCTTTCTAACTCATTCCAGTTCTGTTGGAGTTGGTGGTCTTGACTACTGATCTGATTTTCCCAAGAGCAGCTTCATGTTGATCTATGAAGTCACTGCCTATTTTCCTTCCCACCTCTACTCTGATACATCGACAAACTCTGAACTGATAACTAAGCAGATGTCTAGGGAGTTTGTGTTTTAGTGTTTGGATATATATTTATTTATGGTAGAAATTAGGCTGCATCCATGACCATGTTTCACTTCTTTCATACTGCTATCCTCCCATTTTCTTTTTCTCTTAATTCCTGCACGTTGCTGCTTTTCTTAAGCTGCTTTCTGATTCTTGTGTGCTTGATGCACAAGAAGGGTATTATGTACTGATAGCTGCTTGTAAGCATTTCAGGAAAGGCAAAATGTTAATAAGGCAGCTTTTACAGGAATGCTTTTCCTCTAATTTCATTTTGGAGTCATTATTCTTTACTATTAATCGGTGGTTTTAATTTTCCTGGCTTGCTGTCTTTGTATGTAACGTGTTTTTGTGTCTTTTCTTAGGCATCCCAACTTTACTGTATGGAATTGGCTCCTGGTTCTTTGTCAGTGTCACAGAGACTGTTCATACGAGTCATGGCCCAGTTACTATTTATTTTCTAAATAAAGAAGATGAAGGCGCAATGTACTGAAATCATGCCCTCAAGTACCTGTCATTTGGTGGGTTTTTGTGTTGCAGCTGCTACAAATATCTACTCCCTTTGACTAAAAAGAACTGAAGGCAACTGTTTTGTTTTGTTTTTACAGTGCATTCTTTTATTTAACATGCTGTCTTCAGGAAGCTTCATGGACTTTTTGGTCATAAGAGATTTATTTTTGCAGGGGTTAGTAAAGTTGAAAAAGTAGAAGCCTTGGGGAGAAGAATTAATATTTCTAAGGGTATTAGAATTTATGGAAGTCAGTGACTAGTACTGCTGAACAAACTTGTGATAATTTAAAGAGATATATCTACCAACTTAGAGATTGTAGCATGCGGGCAAGGAAACTGTGAATAGGCTAGACATTTTCAGAATGTCTCTGAAAAGGTTAAGCTGCTTAGGTTTAGACTCTGACCAGATGTTTCATAATGCATTAATTGTTCTAGTTGCAAGCATGTTTGAATGAATCCATGATACTGATTATTCACAATTGCCTGGGACTCTTTGGAAAAATACCACCCCAAGAAGTTTAAAAATGGCTGTATCACATTTCTTCAAATTATATTTAAATAAAATATCTAAAATATGTTCTATGCTTGTATTTTTTGCAACTCTTGAATCTAGATACCTGTTTCTTTTTTTTTTTTCCTTTTAGTTGCTTTATAGGTAAGGAAAAAAACCTAAGTGATCTAGAAGATTTAGTCCCCTGCGCTAATTTACAAATTGCTGATATTTTAATTAATACAGGAGAATGAGAAGAATACTACCCTCATTTTTTTGATGCAAAATAACTGATTTCTCCAGCTGTAACTGCGCACAGCTGTAACAGGCACATATAATGATAGAATGACTTAAATTCAGTTGGAAACCTGGGCAAAGAAAAAGCTTTTAGGGAATTATTTGGATAGTGGAAATATGGAATTATTGGATAGGAAGTTCAAACAGAAACACCTGTACAGGATATATTACTGGTGCTTGGTTTTAGTGCCAGCACATAATGCTATCTATTCCAAATCCCACGTCTGGTGATGTATGTTGATTATTCCAGTTTTCATAAGTAGGAAGATAAATGTAAAATGGGTAGGTTCCATTTTTGGAGGGTAATCACTATTCCTAAATAAATGATTATCAAGCTATGACTACAGTATAATTTCATTTAAATACTTTTTTACTTAATTCCAGACAATGGAAATGTTTCCCACTTAATGAAGCAATACATATGGTTTTTCTAAAAGCAACACTAAATAACACTTTAATCAGAGAAGCGCTTGCACTGTTCTGTTTAATTTTGGAGAATATTCTTGACACTAGTTAAATGGGTCTCAGAGATGAAGAGACAGTGTTATAAGAAGCCTCAATAATAAAAATGACTGTTAGCATTTTTCTGGAACTGATTTTCACTGTATTGGATAAAGTTAAATAACTGCAGCTCATAAGTTTAAAGTCAAATACTGCTCATTCATTGCCACGGATCTTGTCAATATCTTGCTGTAAAGGTTTAGTCTCAACGCGAGGTTGATAAAATGGTTTTTAATTACCAGACTATAAATACAGCTCTTCATTGGAGTTGCACCTCCACTCGCTGCAGCTTGTTTGATTTCTGATAATGTGTACTGCTGACTTTGCTTACCTGTTTTTCAATAAATGCAGGCAACATGACTCCTTGCCCATAGAGTGATGGGCAAGTCTCCTTAGAGAACATCTTTGACAAACTACCCTATTGATTACTGCAATTCTGTGCTGCTTGCAGCATTAAATAGAGACTTGATTTCTTGTTCAATGATCTCACTGTGTAACAATTAAGCAAATGTAATATTTTCTTGTATTACATGAAAATCAATAGACCTCTTGCTCTTATGAAGTTGATCATGCTAAAGGATGAACTGGAAGATGTCTGAGGGCAGAGTGCAAATATAGTATCATTCATTCATTTCATTAAGGCCTGTATGTGACCTGCTATGGTACTTAAGAGGGAAAATATGCTATTTATAAGGGACAGCACTTGAGTTATTAAATCATGACAAAAATAATTTTCAAGTATGAATATAAACCTACTTGCTTGTCTTCAGCCAAAGGTAAAATACTTCATCTGGCTTCCGTTCTCTTTTTGCTATAAATACCTACTCAGTATCTCCTTTTATCTCTTACCTCAAGTTTTGGCCTGGATGCCAGATGGAAATGTTGAGGGCCAAGAAGATCCAAGAAGATTTATACCATCTTGTCTCAAAAATTTCTGTAAGGCTCGGGGGAACATGGCAATAGCAAGCAAGGATGAGCCTGCAGTGTGTAGTTCTCAGCTGAACCTTTGCTGCTTTACATTTCTAATCCCCATCATCTCTTGCCTTGTGGCTCTCAGCTCCGAAAGGGGCACTCCAGTATGAGGAGAGCAGGGTCTTCTGCTGCGGAGCAGTCCGAATGCTTGAACTAAAGAGTGTCCCTGAAGCGGGCTTCAAAGCTGAACTTCTAGCAGTTTAATTGTTCAGAGATGCGTTATTTGCCTGTGTAGCACCTAACGGCTGTCTTGCCTGTAAGGTCCTCTCGGGTTGTCTTGTAACCCCCTTGCTTCAAAAGACAGGCCTGTAGGGAACCAGGCTTTGTTAATTCCTCTGGTCCAGAATAATTTATTTGTAATTGTTTTAACGATCAGGTTCCTTTTTGTATGTCTTACACTATTTGTATGTTGTGTATGCAACATATACTGGTGTCGATACATATTTTTTTATAGATGATTGAACTACAAAATGACCCTTCTAACTTTGTACAGATTTGATCCGCACCATTTCCATTTGAAATAAAGTGTAGTCCATCTTGTAAGTCTTGGCTTAATTATCT
This sequence comes from Theristicus caerulescens, assembly GCA_020745775.1. Taxonomy (NCBI): domain Eukaryota; kingdom Metazoa; phylum Chordata; class Aves; order Pelecaniformes; family Threskiornithidae; genus Theristicus; species Theristicus caerulescens. Next base: position 48,120,094 of record CM036566.1, read on the forward strand.
CTTTGCTGTATTCAAGAATGATGTTTGAATGAGTGAGAGGTGACATAAAAAGGCAGAGAGCTTTGTTTCACCTCACTTAACAACTATTTCAGATAAATGAAACCTTAGTCTAAGCCCAGAGGATCAGGTAGCTACTTCTTGGAGCAGTCTTTTTAAACAGTAATGACTATTGGGGGCATCTTAGCCTAAACGAGCGCTTAGCATTACATCTTACCTAGGTCAATGGTCTCAGGTATCTGAGTTAAACTGTGTTACTGTAAATTAATGGAAAATGTAACTGCGCTTTGCTGAAAGATCAATGTCCAATAAAGGCTGCACAATCAAATCTTGTTGCAATGATTGAGGTCCTTAATTGCCTTTCAAAGATAAGGTGGTAATCAACATAGGTTTAACTGATATTTTTTACCAGTTCAATTACATGCTAATGACTACAGCCAAGTCAGGATCTTTAACTACTTATACTTATTAAATCTTATGTTTGTTGTGAAAAATTACTTAAGCCACACAATCGATAAAACCCAGGTCTTAATTACTATATTTCACTTTTATACCTTTTTGTATGTTTGACAAATGTTTCACTAGAGACTGTGTAGCACTAATGATAGTACCCCAAGAAATACTGTTTTCTGTTATTGTCTACTCCAAATTCTGATAACACATGGGTGTTTTTATGTTTATTTTAATGAAGTTTTGTGACTAGTAATGCAAACATGTTCCAGGCAGCTCATTGTACTTAAATATCATTTTTATATATAATAGCACTCCTTTTATCGCTCGAAGATGTACTACTTCCTAACCTTCAGGTGGACACAGTTTCAACTTGACGTTCTTAACTTTTTCCCCAATGTAAATTAATACTAGATTTAGATACTAGTTAGGATTGATGTTCCCAATTGTTTATCATTAGTACTCTCACATTGTCTCAAAAATAAGTTGCTGTGTCCCCTTCTTGATCCCTTCTCTTTCCCTGGAGCAATACCCAGTGCTTTTCTCCAGTCTGCAGAGGAGCCTGGAGCCACCTGACCTTTCATTGACTTAAGCAGAAGCCAGATCCATCCTCAACTTACTTTGTGTGGTTGACCTACTGTAATTCTGAGCGCACTGCAGCATTAGGTAGAATCTTTTGAGTTTGTCTTTGATCTTTGTTTTTGCATATTTGTGCTTACTCTGCATGCAAAAGTTGGCAGGTGTGAAGAGATCTCAGTTTCTCAAGACTCCTGTGAAGTAGAGCAGCAGTATCCCGAATTTAACAACAGAACTATCTGACGAAGTGCTGTACCTGTGCTTGTATGCACGTCTGAGCTCCCAGGTGTGCTTGCTTAGGCTTGCCAGGCTCACTCGTGCTCAGTGAGCAGTATGAATACTGAAAACCTGTAAAACAATAACTACATCAATAACCTTCGCCTTAATTTGAGTCAATCATTGGAGAGAAACTGTCAGTCCTTTCTGAGCTCTTATGGGAAAGTACACTGGTATCAGCTAATTTACTTATTCAGAGCAGTTCCAACTCTGCAGCAGTGGAGTAGGAAGGCAAGTTAATTACTCATCAACTAGAAAGAAAAGGCTAGAAAGAGAAAGGCAACTAGAAAGAGAAAGGCTACTCTTCCCCCCCCCCTTTTTTTTTTCCCCGAACTGCTGAGTCTAAAGAAGTTGGAGAAGGGAAGGGGAATGGTGATGTGGAACTTCTGGAGCTCCTGCAGGAAAATGGAGTGGAGGAAACGTTCGTTCTCTGACAAACGTACTGAGCAAAGGAGAGACTTAAGCAAAACCAGCCTCAGTGGAATAGAAGGGGTGGGGTGGTGTTCAGATGGAGAAGGATGGATTTGGTAGGAAGGATGTCTAGAATGGGACTGCGAATGAGCAAAAAATGTCAGATTATAAAAAGTTGCTTGCCTCAGCCTGGTGCTTTTCAGCTGTAAGTATTTTCAAACCTATTGATACTCCTTCTGTTACTAACGCTTTCTGGAAAAGGAGAACATTGAATCCAGAGTTCATTCTTCCAGCACTCAAAAGAGAAGCGTTACTGCATTTTGTCATGGACAGATTTAAAATTTCTGATGAAATGGAATTTATTGGAATCATTCTATAAGCAAGAAAAACGAAGTAGAAAAGTGTGAGTTGCCTAAGTAGTGCCCTTTGAGAATGTAATAGCAGTAACAAGATCCTTGATGTGTAAATCTCTTTGCAAACCACAGTTATAGATCTCCCTGATGCACGTTATTACTGAATGAAACTTAGGTGTTTCTTAATAGTTGAATGCCCTTAGGCCTCTAGTTTAGACCAACTTTGCCTGAAACAAAGGAGATTTTGCTTCATGTATTATTTACTTTGGGCATTTAATTTAAATTGGCTTTTGCTGTAACTCCTTAATCATGTTCACTACATGATTAAGTTAGTTAAGTTAATAATTCTGAGAGTTGTCTTGATTTCATCCCCAAATATACATATTTATGGAAGTAGATGTCACGTTGCGCTTTCTTGGGCTCTATTGTTCAGTTTAAATACACCTAAGAAGAAGTGGCAGCTTCAGCATTACAGCAAGGGGAATGCAGAATAAAAATTGTCACTAATATATTCCAAGTTTATTTAAAAGGTTATTTTGATTTCTAGAAAAGAATAAGATGTTATTACTGTGTTTGCATTTAAGTCTTTTAAATAAAGCATGTGTGCAGTAGAACATCAAAATTTGCATTAATGATTGGGACACTCACTGTCAATTACTGACCTTTGTGAATTAGTAAGTGAATAAATGCAGCTGAAATAAAGAGGGCTAATGTATCACCAAATATGTATTACTCATAGATGAGTGGAGTTTAACCTTAATTATTTATGCTAATACATCATAATGTTCTAGTAATGGCACTGCGATATGTATTTAGAAAGTAATGATGTCCGTGTAGCATGAGAGCTTTCTGCAGCAGACTGCAAGAGATGACGATTTTGTCTGAGTTCAAGTTATAAATGATCCAGATGATTAACATTTTCAGCGACGAGGTTGTCTTATAGAAAACTCAAATATCTATCTGTTCAGCATTTAAAAAATACAGAGGAAGCCATTAGAGTTTGAAATGATGGAACACTCTGTGTTATAATTTAGCCAGTTTGGATGCATTATGGTTGCTGTTTGCTTGGTAAGGTAGAATACATATGGCTTAGAGTGATTTTAATAGCAATTGCATCACTTTAAGCACAGTTTATGAGCCCTGTTCTAGTTCATTATAGAACAGATTTATTACTTCCAGTGATATTAATAATCCTAATAGAATTAAAACTGTAAAACATGATTAAAAGCAATCCTTCAGACAAAAAGTCTGATCAAGGAAACTTTCAAGTTTAAAATGTGAATTTTAAAATCGACCACTTTCAAAAAAACACTTGACATTTTTGAACAAGATTATAACATATTGCAGTCAAACCTATTTTTATTCTTCCAAGACGAAATACCATTAGATATGATTGTTACATGCTTAGTGATTCATGGGCCTGGTTATATACATGCTTTGTGATATATGAATTATTTAGTAAGAAAAATCACAATAATTTTGTTGTTACTCAAGAATTTATAGGTTGACAGAAAAACAATTATGCAGCCCCTGAAGCTGGTCTGATGGGGTACAGTAACGTCATTAACGATACACAGCCATTTTTGCTCAATCCAACTGGTATAGTTTACGTTGTAATTTTTCAGTAATTGTGTATCATATCTAGCCTTTAAAACATTCATAAAACACGCTTGTAATCTGCTTTACTTCAAAATGCATTCATAATTTAAAGCAAGAGCTAAACAATAATTCAGCCTAAATCAAGTTTACTGTTTGTTTTTTTTTTCAGTTCAAGATGAGTTTACTATGAGAAAGAGTTTTAAAAGATCGATTTGAGGCCAGATTCTGCTCCCACTCAATTGAAAGTAAGACCAGTTTATTTCCTGATACTTGGTTCACAAACAATCCTTTGCCTCTTATTCCAGAGAGCCCGTGCACCGTGTCTGCCAGGGGCAGTGGGAAGGCGTGGAAGGCAGGCAGCTGGTTTTCTGCAAGTTTTAATGCAGGTTTTAAGGGATCTTAATCTATAGGTGTATCGATCAAGCTGGTACACTCGGGTGATTCTTTCCTGAGAGATGCATTTTAGAGAAGAATATGTTCAGAAAGTCTGGACACTGTTGACCTACTTTTTTCATAAGCCTAAGGGAATTCGGTTTGCTGCACTCACTGGCAATCTGAAGATGTGGGAAGGAAAAAAAGGTGAATTTCGCTATGATATGTTATTTTATCAACACAGGAAGTTATGTATTAATCTCTTTAAAAAAAAAGACATGAAAATGTATGCTACTAAAGCAATGATCAGGTGCCATTTTCTCTGGGAAATTAAGAGCTTATCCTTTATGTGTAATACCTATCTAGAAACTGGTACAGGGAGGAAGCAGAGATGATAAATTGCATTTAGTGAACCACGGACTGACATTTAGATTCTGCTTCCTCTGAGTCTGTTTTTTATACTATATCTGAATTACATGTAATATAGTGCACTACTGGTAGTACAGTATTCCAAAATATTTATAATAGTTAAAACATTGAATAACTTTTAGCACACGTAGTTAACAAACCTTAACTATTTAGTCTGTTACATGGTAAACACACACTCTTCCTATGTCAGAGCTCGGCAAATTCTAGTAGTAGCGAGGTTAAAATTTCCCAGAGGTGCTCAGCAGGAGCTGTAATGAAAAGGTAGGACTTTCTGACTCTAACCTCAGCTTTCCTTCTATCCAACGGGCTGAGCACAGGACTAGAGGAAATTAGTTTTGGGTCCTAATGCTGGTTGTAGCGCACTTCAGCTCTTGATATGGCCCAGTGCAATTGGCATAATTTACCTGCTCTCGTTCCCACTGAATATTTACAATGGGCATATTGTAAGGGTTATTATAAAAATAGCATGTAGCATGTATGTCAAGAAATGCTGTGTAAAGAGGACTTTGTAAGTTCTAGGCACTGCATTTTTCACCTGCATTGGCCTGATTCACTCCTGAAATGGAGCTCACGCATCCCTCCACCGATGGCAAGGAAAACCTCCTAGATACAGGTGCTGGAACAGCAATACTCAAGCATAGGGCCAGGGGAGTCAGCTCTTTCTTTCTTCCTTCTTCTTTTTATGGAGTTTTGGTAGAGGGACTCAAAACTTCATTATATGATGTCTGTGGTAGTGAAAAGATAGAAAATGACTTGTGTTAGATAACTTCCTTTGCCGTGGGAATTAGAGAGGGAAACAAGCAATAACTTATCTCCTTACTTTTTGAGGGCCTTGCAAATTATCACAATAACCATGTTCCAGGCAATCAGTGGGGTACAGCGTTTTTTCCATACCACTCACCGATACTCCTGTGAGATTCCGCAGCGTGGCACATCTAATAATTTTAGTATTCTGTGTCAGCATTCTGCTTTTCCTTGAAAACAAACATTTATTTTCTTTCCGTGGCCATCTCCAGGTCTCCTCTGTCCTCTCTAACCGCAGTGGAAAGCAGCAGAGAGCAGCAGCAGACTGCAGTGAGACAGTTGTTCTTGCGCTTGTAGCATAAAACCAGCCTGGAAGTCTGTGGCACTGATGGAGGATATTTCCCCCACGCAAATAAAAATAGAATTCATAGAAGTCACGGGCTTCATGATCCTCCTGTAATTAAAGAGCTGATATATTGTTCCGTTGCAGATTTTGGATGTTATTTCATTGTGGAGAGACAATAACTTTGGATACGTAATGATAAATAGGGAATCTATGCATGGTTCTTGCTGACAGCATGTTATCTAGAGTTAGTGGAGAAAATCAGACTGCTTAATTATTTTTTTTCTGTGGCTTTCTGGAATTCTTGAACTTTGTGTCGGAAACTTTTAAAGAGGAGATTCTTGGGGCAGTCAAATACTGAACTTTAAGAATATTTTATGATACATATTAAAAAAATCTGTGTTCTTGCTACACAAATTTTCCCCCAACGTTGAGGAAAAATATAAAAATAGATTGTGGTGAAGTTCTGCTCTCATAGCAGAAACTCTGCAGAATGATAAGATAAATATTAATTATTTGTTTCAGATGTTGGTGTAGTTAGAATGTCTTATGAAACACAGGTTTTAAAGAAATACGTGGCAAAACCAAACCTGTATCAAGAAACGCGTGCTTGATGTGCTGTACTTCTTAAGATATAAAAAACCTTGAAGTTTGATTACAGCTGCATCAACACAAATCAGAATGGGGGATTAAGGTTATGATTAGCCCTGGAAAAGCTACATAATATTTATGCAAATTTGGCAAATTGAGTTGGTTTTCCCCATAGTCTTGTAAATGAAAAAGACATTTTAGAAAAATTGCGGTTCTATAGAAATTCTATGATTTTGTATCCTTTTCTTTAAAATGTAATAGAAAATGAATCTGATTGAAATGAGCCTGACTGAAAGGTATACAGGGACTGTAGGTAAAAGGTTCATTTGAACAGAAAGACGTCTGTGTGGGCAGCACCGGTCCCTTAGATACTTAGGAGTTGGGGCTCTATTAATTTCCAGTGTAGGAACTAAATTATAAACTTATTGAACAGAGAGAGAATTTCTCTCTGCTAATGGCCATTGAAAGATCCTTTTTTTTTCTGAAGCTCAAACAAAGTAGAATTCTAATATGAGGAAGCTTGAAGATATTTCAGGAATTAAATCAAATATACGTCCCATTTTTCCCCCCTCTAAATTGATAATACAACTCAAATAGTCCAGTTTGTCATCTATGATAATGTGAGAGATTGTGATAAAATGTATAGATCAATAGCCTACAATTGAGATTAACGCTCCTCTCCCACTAAGAAGAACCGGGAAGTTTTGTGCTGCAGAGCTGTACGGAGCAGAGCCTTCCCTCCAACTTGTGTCGGGCAAAAAGCTCTTTTTAAAAAGCCACACGTAGCATATCGCGGCTTGTGAGCGCGGTAGGGAGATGACATAGCTTGCACGCTCAAATGCATCACCGTTCTGGGCTGCTGAGGAAGCTGGACATAAGGTTTTCATGGGGATTTTCTTTCATCAGAGCTACGCTTTAAAAGGGCCTGTGTTTTGAGATGGGCTGGTCAGCCGCACCCCTCAACGGGGATGGAAGAACCCTTTGATGAAAGAACCTTGCCCAGCCATCGGTATAGGAGATATTTAGCTGAGTATTCTGTAAATCAGAGAAGGAGCGAAGTACGCGATGACTGTTGGCAAAAGGGCTTACAGGACGTTAATACAGATGTTTGGGTGCTACAGCAATGAGCAGAGCCCGCTCCTGTCCCCAGTGCCCCAGTTGACTCCCTTGCGGAGTCGGACTGGGTCGCGCTGGGGCAGAGCGGCGATGCACGGGCCGCGCGGGCTGGCCACGCACGGGTCCATGTTTGCATACGCATTTTCATGTGTTGGCTTGAATAACCCGAAGGCAAAAGCCCCGTGGGTTCTTAAGGAGAAGCTGTTCCCGGAGGGGACGGCGGGTCCTCACGCCGCAGACGGGCAGCGCTGGGGGCTTCCCGCGCTTTGTCACCCTCGCAGGGGTCTCGCCTGACTCCCATGGCTGTCCCCACAGTGGGTTTCCTGTTTCGTATTTAATAAGCGCATATTTAATTTCTTCTGTTGGTATTAATATTGGAGAGAGATTCTGCAGATCTCTTTCAACGTGTTGCATTTTACTGAGAAGATGTGAGGATTAAGAGGCTGATTTGCTGGAAAATGTTCGATGTTGGGCCTGTAGAAGGTTGCAGAGGTAACTGGAGCGGGTGGCAGATATTCCAGGTTTCGTTCTTCCTAAAACCTGAAGGCATAACGGGGGCAAAAAACATTAAAGTCGGTGCCTCTGCGCCCTCCGGAGCGATTCCTGCCCGCGCCGCGGGCCGCCTCCTGCCGCAACATGGCGCCGCCTCCGCTCCCTCCTCCCCTTCCTCCTCCTCCTCCTCCTCCTCCTGCCTTTTTCCCGCCTCCCGGCCCCTCCGTTTTGGTTCCGGGGCAGCGAGTCCTTCCTGCGGGCGGGGCGGAGCGGCGCAGCCTCGGCCCTGCTGGGCAGCCCCCGCCGCCGGGGCCCGCCGCCGCAGCATGTGAGCCCGGCGGGGCGGGGATGCTCTGGCTGCTCTGCGGCCCCTCTCGCGCCATGGAGAGCCAGGCGCTGGTGATCCGCATCAAGATCCCCGACGGCGGGGCCGTCGACTGGACCGTTCATTCGGCGCCTCAGCTGCTCTTCAGGGACGTGCTGGTGAGTGCCGGCGGGGGGCGGCGGGCCTGGGGCGCTGCCCGGGAGGAGAGGGGGTGGCCGGGGCGGGGGGCCGCGGCGCTGCGGCGGGGTCTGCGGGCTTCCCGAGCGCCCACCGGTCCCCCAGGTCGGGTGGGGAGAGCGGTGAGAAACCCCCCCTCCCATGGAAGGCGATTTTCAGGGGTTTGCTGCCTCGGGTCTGCGCCTGAAACTTTTAATGGGAGAGTGATGATGCTAGAGGCTGACAAAACCCACGGGCCTGGGGCAGCTCCGCGTCCTCCGTGCTTTAGGGGAGGTGGTGCCGGTGCAGCAGTGCGGGCGGTGCTGCTCTCCTGGGTGAAGGGGTCAGCAGGACCCGAGGGGCAGAGCAGCGGTCCCAGGCCGTCTGAGGGGTTGGTTCCTGCGGGGGGTTGAAGGTGCTCAGCTTCGAGAGGCATCGCTTTAGGGCGAGTCAGAAAGTTGTCGTTTGGAAATTGGTGCCTCCCTGGCTCGGGCAAGGCTAACTGCGCGCTCCGCACATGGGCTGTAGCTGTACTCGCTTGTCATGGGATTGCCCATTGCTGTGCTGTGGGTTTGCTGCGTCTCCTTTGCCCAGAACTGCCCTTGTTTTCTCCCCGTCTGCACATCAAGTATACAAGGATCGTCTGATTCCTCAGAAATGGCAGTCGATATTTATCCCACTTACTGTTTTTTCTTAATTGCATCCTTAGCCCAAAGAAAAGTCTAATCCTTGTGTGCAGGTCATACTTATTTTCTTCAGGATGCCCTCATCTTTCCTACGTAACACATCTCTGCTAGAGACTCCGTGCACCCCTATTTCTCTAAAGAAAAATCTTCCCATACCACAGATCAAGTGCATATTAAATTTCTTCTGTTGGTATTAATATTGGAGAGAGATTCTGCAGATCTCTTTCAACGTGTTGCATTTTACTAAGAAGACGTGGGGAATAAGGGGCTGATTTGCTGGAAAATGTTCGATGTTGGGCCTGTAGAAGGTTGCAGAGGTAACTGGAGCGGGTGGCAGATATTCCAGGTTTCATTCTTCCTAAAATTTAGCATTATCCAAGACTTTCTATAGATGGAGGAGAAGGAGCAGAACTTTTGACAGATCAGTGAGATTTTGGGGAGAGGCAGTTTCCCCTTGGAGATTGCTGTGGGTTTACAGTGGTTACACAGCAAGCCTGGGATGACCCGCTCAACCCTTCAAAGGCAAGCGATGCAAATCTGAGCCAGGTTTACTCCGTGTGCTGCTTCACGTTTTCCTGTTTTTCCCAAATAAAGTGAGATAATTGCTGATGCGTGGACTATCCTTTGGCATTTTAGAATTATTGGAAGATTAAGTTAGGTTTTATTACTTAAGAGTAACTAGAGAAATGTTGTCGGGTTGAGGGCATGGCTTTGCAAAACCATTTTGCCTTTTAGTTTTCATCCTTGTTGCTTCAGTGTAAAAGCAGCTGGGGGTACCTGAGCCTTAAACTTGACCTGTGTAGTTTCTTTAACAAGTAGGTTAAAAAAAAAAAAAAGAGTTGCTTAAGCTGCATATGCAGTAGGAACTGCAGCCTATGGTTTAATCTGAGCTGGTGGCCCTACAGGGGTGCTGGCCCTACGGGTGCTCCAGGAGTCTTGGTTGGGGGTAACAATGAGGTATGAGGACCTGTGTCTAAAGCTGGAGGGGGCTTCAGGCAGCACAGCTGTAACTCAGTGGTCAGACCGTATCTTACACCTGAGTCTGCACCTGCAGTCTCTGTTGTAGCTCCTATAGCTGCTCTGTCAGGTTGCAGCTGGGGCCAGCCTATGAGTTCTTGACCTGAAATTAAAATGAATCTGTGCATTCAGTTGTGATACAGTAGTGAGACAGCATGCTTTTTGGAGCCAGATCTCAAATAAGCAGAAGTACAATAGTACAGCTGTTGAAGTAGCTCCGATGCAATGCTCATCTTGTTCTGCATCGCTATTGAAGTCACTGAGAAAGGAGGAGGTTTCTGATTCTTCCCCTTCTGCACACGATTTTGATGCTCATCTTAGTTGTTTGTTTACAACCATCTAGCAGATCTACTGGACTTTTTAAAATGTATTTTTCTAGTTATGAGCAGGTTGAGCTGCTTGTTTCATGGCATGGGTGGTACTTTCTCCAGTCAGCAGATGATGGTGGAACGTGACAGGAGTGTACATTGCTGGTTTTCTTACAAAATCCCAGTTTCTGTCATTATACTCGCATTCAGTGATCATCGATGTTCTTCCCAAACTTCTGTGATGTTTGTGTAGGAAGCTCTGCACACTGAGGCAGCCACCGAACATTAGGTGATGTCCGTGGCCTGTGCTGTAGGCACTTCTACCCCAGCCAGGCACAGCTGATGAAGTGGGGAGCAGTACCCTTACGCAGTTTCATTTAGCACAGCAGAGCACTATGGAGGACTGCACCAGGTGGGTGGCCGCGCGTGCTGTTCGTTGTTCTACGTGGTGCAGGTTGAGATCACCGCGTTAACAGTGTTCTGAGAAGATGCAGCTGCCGCAGATCGCCTGTGGTTCTCTTCAACCACCTCCTCTGCAGGCGCGGGTCTGTCTCCAGCCATCTGCACGCTGAATTATTTCCACCCACTGATAGAAGAATATAAATGGTTCCTGGGTTGAAAAGTCCCAGCTCTTTGTCGAGTGAAAGCGGATAGATTTCTGCATCAGGTCACATCTGTGTTGGTGATGATGATTTTCAGCTATCTGCTGTTAGGCTATCGCATTGAGGGTAGCGCAGACAGCACTACCGCCGTCCTCGCAAAGTGTTGGATTACATATGGTGAGTCAGTAGGTGATGACACGTTTCTCGCCGTCAGTGGAAATATCGGATGTGGGGATGACGGGTGTTACGCTGGGAGCGCAGCTGTGCAGGAGTACCGCTCCACGATTGTTGTTTTCATGTCAAAATCCCTCTCTTGTGGACTGTGAAATCTTAAGAGAAGGAAGAAGCTTAATAAGGTCTGAACTATCTCAAGGCTCTCATTTGTCTAACTGATTGTGTTTCAGGAGGTGCCATCACAGTATGCACATGCGCTTAATTTAGCTGGTAACTACAGAAATTAAATGAAGTAAGGCTCCGTACGCTAAAGCGTGGTAGATCTGGCACTGCATGTGGCTGGGGGGGAGCCCCGAGCGTGATGGGGAGGGCAGGAGTAGGCCAACCCAATCTTCTGCTGTCCTTCTGCCTTCACTGTAATTTCCACTCACCTGGTAGGCAATTACAGAGGGCTTATGTGTTAGAGTGTCAATTAAAGATAGTGTGGAGAACTGAGACATTCCCTACGAAGGTAAATTACTGAATAGTAATAATCCAGTCAGACCCCGCCGTTTCCCTTATTGTCCACGTTTCTCTAAACTGAAGACACAGGAACGCAAGGTACCCCTTTTTTCTCAGCTCCTGCTGTTTGGGGCATAATCAAGCTCTGAATAATCCCCATAGTTTGCCCTCTTCAGCACCGATCTAGCTCTCTGTGTGGTGTTGTCCAGAGCTCAGCAGGCTCAAGCCTGCTCCGGGTACCTGCAGTCCGAGTGGTTTGATGGGAACTACCATGTTGCCTTGAGCTGCAGAAGCACCTTTGCTAGCCAGTTCCGAAAACCAGGCGCACGCCCCCAGATCTCTAGCACTGGTGGGAACTGGGGGCATGGGGAAGCCTTGAATTAGCTGTATAGTAAGGCTGTTCTTCCTTCTAAGGTGGGTCCCATGGTCTGCTTTGTCTTAAGAAAGCTCCATAAAATTATCTTCGAGAACAGCAAGACTTTTTTTTTTTTAAAAAAAAACATGATTTTTGTTAATTTAGCATCCTAGAAGTGTGAACAGCCTTGTGAATATAAATGAGCGTAGCCTTGCAGCGTTTCAGGCTGGCATGCAAGATCATTTCCATCCTTTTTCAGAGAAGAAGCTGCGGTATCGAGTCACCAAATATCCTGTCTGTAGCCATGGAATAACCTGTTGGAGTCAGGAGTCTGATGCTCAGTGCAATGCCTTACACACTAAATGACACATTTCTTAATTTTCAACTGCTCTAATTCTGTCTCTTGGAGGAGCCTTTACAGGTACTAAGCTGTGTAGCAGGCATTCAAACGGGAAAACCTGATACCTGCAGGTTGGTGCTGGTGGTTGGCCTTGACTCAGTAGGACGGTGCTTGACCCATGGCAGCAGCACTGCTCGTGTGCTTTAGGTTAGGCATTTTCTTGATTACTTTCCTAAACTGGGTGCTAAGAGCTGTTCTTCATTATGTCACTTTAAATATGTTCTGCGTATATCAGCTTTGCAGACCCGTAAGTTACCAGTAAACAGATTTATTTTAAAGGCACCACTAAAGGCATTACAATGAGCTTATTTTTTTCATCAGGCTGTCTAGATTCGTTTGCCCTGGCTGTCACTGGAGTATTTAAGCACTTGGTGTTAATTCAGGATAACTTCATGATGTCATACTGAGATAAAACAAGTTTTAACTGAAACGAGAGCGAGGGCCATCGTTTCAATATTTACACTGTTGTTAAAGCAGTGCTTTCACACTTTCTGCTTTCTTGCCTGAGATAAGTGCTCCACAGCTCTTCTAGAGAGCAGATTTGATGGAGTTCTTGTTTCAGCTGCCGTTCCCTGATTTTTCTCTTCATTGTTAGAGGCTTTTCGGTTTTGTAAGATAAAATAGAAGCTATCGTGTATGTGAGCCCACTTGAACAGTGTCTGCAAGTTGTAGTATTTTATTGTTTGTGATCTCTGTTGTGATAGTAAAACGCATAATCTGTTGAAATTTAGAGTAATCCTTTAAGCTTGGGTCACTGAGAGGTCTGCTGAATGTTTGAGGATGGAAGTCTTATGTAGCTGATGAAAATACTGCAGTAACAGCAGAGTAATGGTGGGATTTCCCTCCCTCCTCTAGTTTTTTCTCAGATGCATTAATTTAATAGAAATACTGAAAGTTGACCAAAGCAAAGTTTTTTGTGTTTGTTAGTAGGGTTTTCTTTTTAACTATTTATTTAGCGTAAGGCAGAGTTATGGTGTATAGTTATTAAATTAATGTCCTTGGCTGTTGTTGTTGTTATTTTTAAAGAAGTCCCAATATATAAGAAAGCTTATTCTGAATAGGGGGAAAAAAAAAAAAAGAATTTACCATCACTGAGTGCTATCGCAGCTTCGGGAGTCTTGGAGCTTTCCTAGCAGACAGAACTGTCTCTGTCTCGGTGCCATGCTCACACACCTCTTAAATACAGTTTGTAAATACCTCAGAATTGGGGTCCTTTTCTGATAATAATTTTTAAATCCATTTAATGGAAGCAGCTGTGTGCCCACATAAGAACATTTTACGAGTGGCTTAAATCTAACACAATTAAAGCGTGTTTGCTGAGGAATTTTCAATGTTTAACTAAATGGATTTAGAAATAATTAGTTAACAGCAGTGTCTTCTCTTTAGGTAAGACTTCAATTTCTTGTTAGGGACAGAGGGTGCAGCTCGGCTGGCTTTTGACAGAGGACGGACAGAGCTGTCAAACCCTGTAGAAGTATTTAAATAGAAGAATTTTTGTTAACATGGCAATGTTTTTGTTTGGTTTTTTTGACTCCACAAATTTACAATCTATATCATTAGAATCATTAGGTAGGGTGTCTTGCACATCTTCTGTCTTTTTGTATGCAATTAATAGTTTAAATCACATACTATTGATTTATTTTAGCATCTGAAATGGAAAGACGACATGAGAAAGTTTTAGAAATATTATTTGCTTCAGTTAGCTCTGTGGAAATCTTTAGGTTGCTTTTGCTGCTTTCTCATCGTATTAATTGTCTCTTTACCATTGCACAGAATGTTTAATTTCCTGGTTTTAGACTAAATGAAAAAATAGAGAAAACAAGTGTGACAGGACAGTGATCACTAAAGCTTTGATACCGGGGGGGTGCTTAGCACCCCGAGATGCTCACAGTGTACGTACTACAATAAATATTGTTGTTCATTAATTTCTAATCACTTCGTGACACTGTCAGTGGAGAGATTGTCTGACATGAGAAATCAGGCAGCAGGAAGGAAAAAAACCATGCTGTGCATTTATGCCGTGCCCTGACATGACATATTACAGCCTCGCAAAGGCTGACAACAGCACATACACTGGGAGGCCAGGATGACTTCAGTCTGAGCTGATATTTTTCACTGACGTTTGAGTAAATGCTGTATGTAAAGGCTAAAAAAAAACCCAAAAAAACCAACAAAAAAACCCCAAAAAACCCAACCCTAAACTAAAGAAGTAAACTCTCAATTTAGTTGTACAGGAAAGGCTTGAATTAGCAAAAAAAAATGCTGGTTTGGATCAGAGATGTGCAACACTTGGAAATGTTCGGTGTGTTTTTTGATGGGCTTGTGTGTGTGCAGCTCGCATCTCCCTTACGAAAGGGATCGCATGGCATCGTTATAACGCCGAAGCTGGAGGTTGCCTTCCAGGTTAGTGCTTCCACTTCTTCAGGTATCTTAACCTTATGTCCTCCAGGGCAGCCAATGTATTTGAATCCATCTGCCAAGTTTTGAAGAAGTTTAAATTCTAATTAAGAATGACAAAGAGCCCTCCAAACTTTCCGGCTTGCACGGCGTGGAGAGCATCTTGAGACGCAGCGCTGCTTTGCGAGGCAGCAGCAGGCAGCTCGGCGCAGCTGCTGGGTCCCGCCGCTTTCCAGGGCGGTTGTGGAGTGAAAGCAACAAAAATTCGTTCAGTCTCACAGCTACTGCTTTAATTCACGATGGCAGCCCTAACCCACCCGGAGCTGTGTGTTACCCTGTTGTTCCTGAGCCGCAGGCAGGGCGGGAGATGGAGCTGCGTGATGAGGTTACCTTGCGGTGCGAGGGAGGACCAGGGCAGTCGTTCCGAGGTGGAGAGCAGGAATCAGGGTGATGTAAGCAGGAGGACTGAGAGAGGAAATGTGCTTTCTTATGTAAAAAGCCATTCATAAACCTCTGGTTTTATGACTTACCTTGATGGGTTAGATGTGAATTTTCTTATAACCTCCAGAAAAAATCGATTCTTTAAACTACAAGAACACACAACACTGACTCATTTGCAATTATGATTGAGTTATTTAGAAAGAAAGCAGTTTTCCTCAAGGTGACTTGGAGAGGAAGGAGAAGAGCACCATGGTTTCTACTGATTTGTGTTGTGTGCTAAGAAGTTTGTAATTTTGGGGCAGTGGTGAGTAGCAGGACTTTAAGTCTTCTGCCTGCAGCTGGGGACCAATTAAGGTGATTTGCTCTAAATCATCTCAGGCATTTCCCATTTGATATATAGCTAACTCTTCTTTACATTTTAGGATGTCATCGGTCAAGTTTTGCCGGATGCAACGACAACAGCGTTTGAGTGTAAGTATGACTTGTATAAACAGTCTCCTTTGTCACATTATAGGGCTGTCATTTTTTAAATAAATAATGTTTACATTCATTATATGTTACAGTTAAATATTTATGCATTAATGCAAGTTTAATGATGATACTGAACTAAGCAATATTTTATTATTTAATCACATCTTGAATGAGCATATTTCTACAATATAGCTTTAATTACCAGCATGACCTTATCATGCTCTTACTCCTCACTGCAATTATATTGCTCAAATTAAATGAAAAGTATAAAGTACCTGTAGGTGTAAGTTTAAAATTTTAATCCTCCATTGGAAGAAACCAAAAGAGCAGCAGCTTTTACAGAAATGCGGTACAATGTACAGATTTTGTACCAAATATAGCAGCATTAGAAGTTAACGTTTCCTTTCACTGGAACAAATGTCTGGATTTTTGCTAGAACGACTGCTGGGGTTTTAGTTTTCCTTTTCTCCTTCTGCTGGGCTCAAGCTAAATACACCATCTTCTCTGTCTCCTCTGCGAGAGCGGGAGGTGTCAGGAGTTACTCAGCTTCAGCTCCTGGAGGAGGTGTGAGGGCTGCAGGAAAATGGCACCTGGTTAGACTTGGGCAGTGGTGATAACTCCTGAAAGGGCAGGTGGCTCTGGTTGAGACGCTGGGAAAAATAGCTTCTGTGTAGGACCTGAGAAAGCCGTAGGTTGGGGTTGTCCGTAATGGGACTTGCACCTCGTGAAGATGGTTATAGTATGCTTTTGTTGAGTTAGGAAAGCTCTTGGTGATTGTTAGTGCAGATTTAGGTCCGCACTTCTTTGGCTCTATTCTTTGAACCCTGTTCATTTCTATTTTTGGAGGGATTCCTGGGGGATTGTCCTATCTGGAGAGCAATAAGCTGCAAAGGGGAGTCAAACACTTGTGTCTTAGGGGATAAGATACCGAGCTAGAGTTTTCTTTCAAGTGGAGAGGGTTCCTGCTATTCCCTTTTAATGTTTATTATATGTTTTTTCTGTGTAATTCTGTGTTTTCCTTTGATAGAGATGAAATAGCAGGAAGGAACCGGAGGGGATTAGAAGTGTAAGGTAGTGATGCTGAGGGTGAGAGAGCAGCTATGACAAGATAGGGCCTTGCATTCTTATTAGCATTTCTCCCCTTTTTAGAGCTTTATGGATAATCCTGCGTGTAGATAATCAAAGGAAACAATGTTTTATGGTCCTTCAAGTACTATTTAGTGCTTTCCATTTTTCTTTTCATATGTTTGTGTTTTCCTCTCCTAAAATACCAAAAACCTAAGAATGGAGATTATAAGTGTTATTTCTCTGAAGCCTTGACGTTTCTCCTGCCCTGCTTTTTAAAACAAGACTTTCTAAAGAGACTTGAGCAACACCAGGCTCCAGACCTTGCCTTTTTTTTTTTTATGATTTGTTAATATTTTTTTCCATACCTCCCACATCACACATTAGCTTTGTTTGAACTTCATGCACCAGTAGCAGTCGCTGCAATCAGGGCAGTAGCCCATATTAATGGTACCATGTGTAGAACTTTCCTGGAAATACTTATTTCGTTGTGTCTTCTAACATCTGCTTCTGTGCTTTCAGTTCATGTCTCTAGTCTGTCATTTACATCTGCACAAAACCATTTCCCCTGCCATTTAACTGGCATCTAAAATATGTTATGTATATTGATGCGTGATTTTTCTGGTTACTTTTTCCATATCAAATGGAATCAAATTTTACCGGCTTAAGCTTTGTTCTCACCTGCTTCATTGCTTCTTCAGATGTGGATAATTGCCATCCAGTGCAGGTTCCTCCACTGTTTGTTTAGTTATTGTTATCTACAGCGTACCATCCATTGCGGCTCCTACCTGGGGCTGCACTTCTCCTACTGTTGGACCTTTATGTGGATTTCACCATCGTATTACACATCGCTACAAATAAAATCACTAACAACATATGGCCTGTTATGATCCTTTTATCCAAACTCTGCCATTTTGTATATTTGTGACACACTGCAGATTTTGTGAAGATTGCTTCATAATATTTGTTTACCATCTGCTGCACTCTATTTGGTATCTTGCAAGGATTTCTTCCTCCATTTTAAGTGACATTAGCAAAATCCAGCCAGTACGTAGGATTTTTTGGTTCTACTTTTGCTTCCCTAATGTGCTGGAAAATCATATTGCTGTGCTCTAGGCAAGTAGAGAAGCCTGGAAATCTTTCTGAACCCATGTGTCATATCTAGCTAGTTTTTGGGCTGTGCCCACTTAAATGTCATGGTAGGATGGCAAAAGGTCTCTGCACAGATAGGAGAAATTTTTTTTTTTTTCTGGTTTTGCTCTTTGCAAGCATTGCCTGGCTATTTTAGATTTGGCTTTTTTAATGCCAGGTAACATCTTCTGCCTTTTCATCAACGTATTTTTAATTTATTCTTTTTGTACCACCATCAGGAATTTTGTGGTTCTGAGAACTTCAGTGTTGATTTCTTAATCCTTTGAAATGAATAATGTGTAAGATTTTTTTTTTTTTTTAATAAACATTTTGCAAGTGGGCTCTAAGGGTTTTCCAGCTTTTTTCATTTTTGGTGGTCCCAGCTCCGTTTGTTCCCTAAAGCAGGGCGTGTTTAACAGCTTTTATCTCCGTATATCCATCCCTCTCTGTCATGTTTCCCCTCTTCTGCATTTTACTCTGATCCCTTCTTGGTGATGCATGGCGTGCGTTGTGTTCACTATTCCAGCAGCTGCTTCTTCAGCCGTTCTTACTCTGTTACACACTGCGACTGGGACTTGGGTTTCGGCCAGGTAGCAGTTTTACAACTCCTCCTCCTTTCTGCCTAAAATGTTTCCAGGCAAGGAAGCATTCAGTTTCAACTCACTAACTCTTCTTAATCTTTTCATCATTCATGACTCGCTGCAGGCTGGTAACCCTAGCAAGTAGTTTTTGCAATCTGGCAGTTCACCAGTTAAATTTCCATGAGACGAGGCTCTTGTAGGACATAGCTGTGCTATCGAGTTCCTCTTCCAGCTTCCACGTTTCCAGTGTCCCATAGGTCTCTTCTGGTACATGTTTAAACTGTAATTCTAAGGTTTTTATGTTACTTTTTTTCCGTATTATTTCTCTCTTGTTGTTTTGCTCTCTTCTGCATTGTTTTGCTTTTTACATCATAGCGTCACAATTACCTGCCAGGTTTTCAGAAGCAAAACGAACAAACTCCTTTTCTTGGGTAATTTTAGTTTGTTAACTCAGATCTCTTCCCAGATTCCTGTGCATATCTAGCAGCAAGAGGGAGTTTTCACCCGGGGACATAATGGCACTTTTTTGTGCTGATGTAATACGCAGGGACCGTGATTGCAGAGAACACCTGTATCCGATCACATCTATAGGGATGGGAACAGACAGACAGACTGTCCCAGCCTCTGCTTGTGTCCTGAGCTGGTCAGGAGCAAACCTGCTCCAGTCCCAAAGCCGTATAAATGCACTCGCTCATCTCCGTGTCCTCACCTTTGGTATTTAGTAGGTGTTTGGCGTATGGTGTGTACGTTGCTCCTTGGTTTCCCGGTGCACGTTAGCTCGAGCAGAGTGCTTTTCTTCTGTAACCATGTGGCTTTCTGATGAGCTTGCTTGCAACTTGCAGCACGGGCAGAACTGTTCTGGGCTGTCCCTCCTCGTGCGTGGACGTGTCCTGGCACACTGAGCCCCATCAGCTTTCAGGAAGAGGTGGGTGTCTCAGGCCTTTTAAATATCCCAACGCAAACGGGCCTGCGTGTTTGAGATTCCCCACAATAGATGTTTTCTGGCCAAAAAGGCATGTGAATTTGTCAGCCGTTCTTTGGTATCAGTTGGATGTTCTGTTATTGTTTTATTTTCAAAGAGTTCCTGCTCCAAAGGGAAAAAACAAATGTAAAACTGGGGTATACCCCAATGTGCTTTGTGGGTTTTTTGTTGTTGTTTTTTTTTTAATAAGTATCTGAGGAAGATATTAAAATTGCAGCAGGCAAAAATTGGAGACAGATCATTAACCCCTCCCTTCTCCCCCAAAGCTAGAACAATAAAAAGAAATTAACATTTTGTAACTGATTTGGAGGGGAGGGGTCTGTTCTGTTCGTCTGGCGACTGGTGCAGCTCTCCCATCGGTGAAAGCGTACGAGCTCTTCACGAGGACCGGGGCAGGAGAGGAGGACGGGGTGGACACTGCTCCCGTCGGAGGGAAGGAACCGCGCAGGGTGTCTCAGCAACGGCGGCTTGTGACATTGGAGCGTGTTGTTGCACCAGCTGGTGCTAATGGGGGGGATTGAGCCCCCTGGTAAATCTGCACCTGCTGAATCCCGCCATATGTCTTTGGAAAGTCTATTCCTCCTTCAGATCTTCATATTAATAATTCTTTCTGAATGCCTTGCTCTGCTGGAGCCTTTCTGATTCTTGCTCCCTTTCCTCTGGTTCTGTTTCTCCAGCAGCCTCTCTCCTTATGCCAGAAATGCCTTGTCTGTGCGTTTGTGGCTGCGCCTGAGCCGTCATCACGAAACCGTGATTGCCTGGTAGTGCTGCCCGTGCCTCCTGCCGCCTCTTCACCCACAGTTGCACTACGAACAAAACCACAGACTGGTTTTGCTTGTTCAAACACTTCTGTCTTCATCTAAATCTCTCTGTATAAACACTGTGGATTTGTGTCCACTTGTAAGTTCCAGTTTTTAAATCAGCATTGCTGTGTCATGAAGAAGCAGAGGTGCCCGTGCATTTGTAACAGGGATGGGGGCAGAGGGGTTGATGTGGGGTTGGCGGTAAGACCAGAAGGTTTTAGTGGGAGGGAAGCCATTTCATGTATGTGGTTTTTTGGCATTTGTTTGTTGGTTTTTTGGTTTTTTTTAATTGTAGTAATTCTGGTGAAAGAAACTGCCAAAACTTGACTCCATCTGGGAGGATCGAAGCACACTCAGAAACTTGACTTTCTGTTTGCTGTGTCAAAAAACTGCCTTGATGGGTTTCCACGAGGGGTATTACAGCATGTGTAAGGCGCTCGGCTTCTAGAGAGGTTCTGGCAATAAAAGAACTGTTGAGAGCAAAGTTTTGAGCGCTTTGTTCATGCCCCCTTTTTAGATGTAATTGTAGTCTTCATTAATTAATATGTTTAGAGTCATTATACATTATTATTTCAGAGTACCTGGTTACCTTTGTAGTTGGCTTATACATTCTTCATATTTTTATTTGCTTCTAAAAGTCCTGGTAAAAACCTAACGTATTAAAATTGTAAATATCCTTCTTCTATTGTTCATGAATGTAATACATTTCTTTGTTAGATGAAGATGAGGATGGTGATCGGATTACTGTTAGAAGCGATGAAGAAATGAAAGCCATGCTGTCCTATGTAGGTATAGTATAACAAATGCTGGTATTTTCCATGTTTTTTGGTTTCTGTTTGTGGATTTTTGCTTGTATCAAAGTGTTAATGTAAGCTGCAGTGTTCACAGTACAATATTCCTGTATTAAGTTCACAGTATAATGTTCCTGTATTAAGTGTAGGTGTTTAAAAACTATATCACATGAGATATATGGACAAGCTTGACTTTTTTTTAAAAAAAAAAAGACTTGTACGCTTACTGATCATATCATAAACATTAAGAATAATGCATCTTAATGACTTTTGCATTAGGTATAGTGCAGGCTAAATGGACTATCAATTTCTTGTATTTTTTATGCAGTACTTAAAGTAACGGCTCATTAAAAATGAACCCCTGGGCTCTAAAAATTTTTCAAAATCTACTTTCATCTGGAGACTGTTTCACCCCTCCTAACGGAAGAGTTTCATTGTAGCTGCAGGCTCAATATTCATAGAGGATTTAAAGACGTATTTTCTGTTTTTTAATATGAGATATATGTGTGCCTGTGTGTGCTTTTATATATATAGATGTGTGTAAAATCTCTATCTAGATACCTATAAATATAAAATCTGTCTACAGAAATAAAGTATGTAGTTACTTATTGAAACAAAATAATTTGAATATAGCTTCAGCGTATCTTTCGTGTTGCAGATGTAAGTGAAAAAAATCATTTAACGTTTCCTTTCAAATGAAATTGATAAGCAAGAAAATAACAAATGGGTATTTTCTCTCTAAGCCAGATGGAATGCTAGTTCCTTATAAAGTGCACTTCTCACTATATTAACGGCCTTAGCGTGGAACATGCCAGAAACAAGCCCTGTTTAAGTCCCATTCGTAGGTGGGTTTGGTGGGACTTAATGACTTGGTTCAGTTTAGTCCTCCTTCTCGGTTCCCCGTTGCAGTGGAAGCGGAGCAGGGACGTGCTCAGATCCCCTACATCTTGCCCGAGTCCCTGCTTAATGGATCCCTCTTGGGCACGTACTCTCTAGTGTTCGGCAAAACAACGTAGTTTCGTCATTGTGAACTTAGCGCGTAAATACATCCAACGATCGATGTTTCCTGGGAAGGAAACATTTTCTAGGCTCCAGGAAGGCTTCCTCAGTGAAATTCTGATCCTTTTGCTATCTGCAGAGACTGTACCATTTCTGCGCCCCAGCGCTCTTCCCTTGCGAAGGCTGGGGTGGACGTTCGTCACCTGGAAGTCTGTTAGCAGACCCTGGTTCAGAGGGACTTTAGTCATTGCCTAGGACTTAATCCTGGGCTGAAAGACGTGCAGGTTCCACGTGCTGATGATTGATCTCTGTGAAACTCAAGGGATTTATTAAATAAGCCCCTCTCGTGCAGTTTTCTTTCCAGAGGAGGCGAAACCATTGTATTACAAGTTTGATATTAAAGAGTTGTGTGAAAGAAAGGAAGAAAAATCTTGCTGCAGTTAAGGGGGTTTTGTGCTTGTTTGAGGGGTTTTTGTTTTATTTCATACAACTAGATCACTGGTGATGCTTCCCCACTGGAATTCCTTGTGTTTCTCAAATTCTTTTTTTTCCCCGTATAAAATGCCTGCCATTTTTTGCTGTTAAACTGGAAAACTTGAATTTTCCTGGCACAGTCTTAAGATTAATCATGCCTTTGTAAGGTCATCTTTTTGCTATGCTTCCAAGCTTACTGTTAAAGTTTCAGTACATTAGAGTTATGATTGCTCAACTCTCTGCTTTCCCTTAAAAATTATGGGATGTCTGTAAATGACTTCTTTCCGCTTCAGCAGCTTTTCTTCTCTGAAAATTTTCCCTTCAGTTTTAAACTAGTTTTCTGTTTGAGCGTTGCATTGATGGTTTAACTTTCTGACATCCTGTAGGTGTCATTTTGGGATGTGTTTATAAGAAAACAAATGTTCCTAGCCCACAAGAAAAGGAATTAATCTACTGCAATCTTGAAGAATATGCTGGGGAAGAAAAATACTCATTTTTTTAGGAATTTGAGGCCTGCAACAAATATTTGCTGTTGCAAAAATTTGAACAGCTGCTAAAATATTTCTAGGAATTTTGGCATGGTGCAGTTTACCTCCAGTTCTGCTAGTATTCTCCAAAATGAAAGCGAAGGGTTTTCTTTCAGTTTAAGAACAAAAAAATAATTCCCTGAGAATACAGATCTTTTCTGTGCAGGTATGACACTGTAATTGGGGAAGATGTTTTGAATCAAGCACGACCTCGTATCTTTAGGTTCTTTGGTTTCTGAACTTGACAGTAAGTTATTTCGGGCAGTTCTGGAATTATTTTAGAGTGTGCAGAAATACTTTCTATTATGCCTATGCAAATAGTGTGGAATGGTAAATAAAATTATTTTTTCTGTTGTGCATTGCAGTTAATTAAAGACAGACATTGAGTAGCAGTGGAGTTGCACTTTAGCTGTTGTCTTGTATCAGTATAAAAAGGCAGTAATTTTTTTGACAGCCACTGATTGGAAAGTTGCTTGCAGCTTTCTGAAAGCAAGGGGTACATGCTCTGGATCAATAACTGGCAAATTTTCCATTAAAAAGAATACCTGAACAATGTTCCAAATAGCCACTGGCATCTTAATTTTCCATGGAAACCTCAAATGCTCATGTGTGGAGGACAAGTCATTTTCAGACAATTTTTCCAGACTACTTGTTAACAGTTATTGCTGTCCCAAAAGGTTGACAGCTTACATGATTGATATTTCATTTACTTGTCATCACTGTTTGAGTAATGGAGAGGGCCATGGTTTTTTCTCTCTCTCTCTCCCCCTCCATTTTTTTTTTTTTGGTAGGAAACAGTCTCATGTGTGTTTATTTTAGTTTAATATTCTGGAGAGTATGTAATATATGTTTATACTGTGTATATATATGTCTTCAGGTCATAGAATGCCACCAGTAAAATACTAATAAAAAAGTTTGTTTTTCTTAAGGAATTTTGGCCCCCAGTGGAGCAGGAGATTCTTTTACAGCTCCATAACTATTAGGTACTGGTGACACATTTTTATGAAGGGATATGGGGACGTGGGGGAGGATTTGGCATGTTATTCATGACCCCCCGATACAAAATAAGTCTGTGGGGTAGTCCTGACTCCTGAAAAACCTCTTGATCATTTCAAAAGAGCGGGCTTTCGTAATGAATAGCTTTACTCTGTATAAGCACAGTGAAAGCCTGTGTCAGGCGGTTATTTAAGATGTGGATTTATATGTTTGTGCACTAATATGAATGAGATGCCCCGCTCAAAAATCTTGTGGTGAGATTTTAATGAGGGAAATGCTTTTAGCAGCAGGCATCATACTAGATGTACACACAGGAGGTGGGGCGGGACAGATCCTTAAACCCTCAGCAATTTTCTTTGTAACATTTTTTTTTTTTTCCCCGAAAAGGAAATTTCTTCCTGTTTCTTGACATGAATGTGAAAAACAGAAGCACTGAAAAACTTCTGCACATAAATTGACTTTGGTGTCCATCTAACATTTGCTTACTATAGTTCACGTGTTTAATCCCATTGTAGGAGGAAAGAAAAATGGTTGGTAATGTTAGGTAGTTAATAAACTTTTGTCTTTTTTAAGTTGCGTAAGTAAAAAATGCTTGCGTTATGGGAAACCATTGGTGTGAGTGAAATACATGTGTTTGATTCCATAGAGACTTAGACTTTTTTTTCTTGTTGACATCCATTCTTGCCAGTTTGAGTAATAGTATCACAAAACACTGGTAACAGTGACATGATGAAGTCTTAGACCACACTCGGCTGGTGAGAATTAGCATGAAAGTCAGTGGAGCTACACTGATTTATGCCATGAAGATCTGGCCAACAGCCAGCGTGTTTGCTTCAAAGATGTTCAGCGATTGCAAAAGAAACGTGCTTTGTGATGTGCTTTCAATATTTAACACATCGGGATGACAGATGTGTGGGTTATTGGCAGTAAACTCGTAGCAAGGTCTATCTCCTGCCCCAGGATTGTCCCTACATGTTACATGTCCTGTCTGGTGAGCGTTCACCCCTCCTCAGGAGTGAGGGTCAATTATGAAAGGCGAATAAAGATTTTGATTTATTTAATCCAAATGTTTATTTCTTCATTTAATGCCACTCTTCATCTTCGTGCCACTTCTCAGGCTTCCTTATGCCACATCAGATATTTGCTACCTTCCTGGGTCTTGACGTTCTCGGGTACTTTTGCATCCCTTTTTGTCCATTCTTAGCCTTTCTTTATCAATAAACTTCCCGCTGCAGATGACTCCTAGCAGTCCCTGCGCAGCCCGAGGTCTCGGTATGTCTCCAATGGCTTCCTAGTAACGCTGTTTTGCATACCCTACTGTGCCTTAAATTTGTACGCTAAGGGAAGGCACGACATCTCCGCTGATGTGGGATGTGGCCCCAACTGCCCTGACTGTGCTTCATCGCTGCAAATTCTTGGATAGTTTCCAGATTCTTTTTCTCCCTTGGAGTTTTCCTAATTGCACAGTTTTTGACTATATTTACAGCATTTCTTTGTTTCCACATTTGACTGGTTTTCCTGGCTTCTCCAGGTGTGGCAACTGCTGTGTTTGCTGTAAATGTTTCATTTGCTCACTCTTCTGAAGCGTTCCCAGGCTTCAGGTGGGCCCGAAACTTGCTTAGCTGAGCTGATAACAGATCCCTGTGCTGGAGTCAGTACTGTGCTGGGCATCGCAGCCCCTTGCTTATGTTCTTCCGTGCCGCTTTATTGTGTGAACGTTGCAAATGGTAAGAAAGCATTCTAAAGGCTGGTCTGTACTATGGCAATTTAAAAAAAAAAATACATTGAATTAAACAATCTATAAGTGCTCTTACTACTATTCATATATTACTGAGTAATCTTTTTCTTTAATCTCTTTGCAGTATTGCTCCACTGTAATGGAACAGCAAGTAAATGGACAGTTAATAGAGCCTCTACAGATATATCCAAGAGGTAATGCTTAACAAATTCTAATCAACAGTGATGATATCAGTAAACTGTTTCATCAACAGTTATGTTTTCGGGAGGTTTAAATGCACATAACATGATGTTTACCTCTTAATTTGGATAGAAGAATTCATTATTGTGGGGAGTGTAGTGAAAAGTACATTTATTGCATATAAAATAGCTAATTTACTGGAGTAAATTAGACTAACAAGATTCAGTTTGCATAGTACATATTTATGTACATTTAAAAAACTCATTGGTGATGGTTCTGCATGTATTCAGACCAAAGCAGATGAATAACTTAAGTTTTGGATACTTAAGAAAATTGGGTTTTGTTGAGATCTTTTGATATCATTAATCAGTCTAACAGACTTGGGGAATGCGGCTGTCGTTATTCATTTTGAAAATGGGAACATGTCTGTCACAGAAGCTTGATGCGTGACATATTTTATTTGAGATTTGGGCACTTAGTGGCATCAAAATGATCACCGGTACTTTAATAGTTCTCCTGAACAGGGAAAGATGTAATCAATTATGTGGGCCGAGGCAATTAAAAAATAGGTCATCTACATCCTCAACAAAAATCCGTAGGCAGCTAGTTAGGTTTTTGGGAATGCACCGCTCTCTCTCAACTCAAATAATGGTTAAAAAAAGACCGATACGTTACATAATTCTGCTGATTCATTCAGGCGCTCTCACTATCCAGTCTTTGAATCTCTGATTCTTAATTGATGGAACAGATAAGGTTTAAATTCTCCAAGTAAATCTCCCAGCAATAAATTAATTGAAATAATTAAAAATTAAACTCTTCTCACTTAACTGATATTATACAAATAATCATACTATGAGTTTCCCAATTAAGCATTCTAGACTTCCATTACTTACAACTCTCTGAAGTTTGAATTGGGCAATTAACCAACAGTCTTCTCAAACACATGCTAATAAGGTCTCAAAAGGAGGCTGGCTTTCCTGGTAGTTCAGTACGCTCCTATGGAAAAGAGACTTGAATTCAAGGGGAATACGGAGATTTCTTTTTTTTTTATGGCTCAGGCTGGCAGGATCTGATTGAGAGGGGGAACTCCCAGATACTCAAGCTGCAGGACTCCAGAGCAATCAGCAGTCGAGATGCGTTCTCGTGAGATGAGTGCAAGGACAACTGTGAGGGGGGAAGCTGCGTTCTGCCCCCTCGCCTCTTCCCCGGCTGAGACGCGAGGGTCTCAGCCTTTCTCCTGAACCTCTTTCTGTAGAAGGCCATTTCGTTCCCGACATGCACACTGTCTAAAACCACTGACCACCACTTGCAAGAAATAAAATGCCAGGCTTTCAAGTGGCTTGGAGAAACTGGTGTAGTGGATGATCCTAATCGGTGGGAAACCCTGGGAATACAAGGCAATTGGACGTATTTCCCCTTAAGCAAACAGCTTGAGGAAGTTGTGGCAGGGGGTGCTCGGTAGCTGGCATGCCTGAGTGTTTAAAGGGACATTTTGAGGTTACAAATCAGGCTTAACCTTCTTTTAGAGTCTCCGTTGGGGTTATTCCTGAAGAACCAGCCAAGTAGATTCCTGCTCCTGCTGCTTTCTCCTTTCTCTATTTCCTTGGCATCCAAGGATACTCTTCTTTGACGGCACAGATTCAGAATTCATCTCCGTGCTGCTGAGGATATCATCCCCATGTATTATCTCCACGTTTTCACCATGGGCTCAGCTACACACGTGTCTGCTGGGTATTTCCTCGTACTCTGAATTGCTTCAGAGCTGAGTTGCTGTTTCATCTTTCCAAATCACCTTCTTAAAACATCTATTTTTTCTAGGTTACAGCTTTAAAGCTACCCTGCGCTCCCTTCATACCCAGACTGCCTCTAAGTTCTGCTGCTGCTTTTCCGCAATATCTAACAAAATGCCCTTTCCTGCATTTTTTTTTTTCCTGTCTTCTGGCATTTGAAGTTCTCATCCTGCCTCTCTAATGAACATCACAAATTTTGTTAGCACAAGCACTTTCATGCCCTTTTGGCCGTGTCTCTCTACGCACTGCAGTTTAAAGCCCCATCAGTAACGTGCGGCTTTTCTGCCCGTAATTTAAGGTTCTCCCTCTTTAAGAGCTTCCTTTGCAAGCCTGATCTTCCTTTGGATCCTTTTCCCTTTCTGCCCCTCTTACTTCGGAGGAAGCTGTCTCCAGTCAGCTTCTGTAAACTCCTGTCTTCCATGAAGCCTGCCAGTAGTAAATATCTAGGTGCCGTCCTGTGTTGCCTTGGCTGTGCTGTATTCATTTGATAATTTAAAGGTCTTTAAGGGGAAAAAATGGTATTTTGTCTATTTAAAAAAAAAAAAAACAAAAACCAAAAATTGTTGCTGTCTGGGTAGTAAGAGCCAGAGTGCTTTTTTTATATTGAAAATAAACCTCTGTATGCATATACATAAACAAGAAAGTGTGTACATACACACACACCTATATATATCTCGTGTATGTTGTGTATATGTATCCCATCTGTGGAATGCAAGATGAATATACCGTTCAAATATATATATCATAAAAAATATTAGTCTTTTAGTATCTTGTTCAATATGTTCATTTTAATCTATTGGAAAAAATATAATACGTGTATATGTATTTTAGAGTAGCTTATTGTTTTCTGGGTTTTTTTTATGCCCACAGTATCATAATATTTTTCTTCTTTAAGATGTACATTCTAATGTAATTTAAAGGCATGTGGCCTGGCCTTAACTGATGTGTTTAATAACTATCATCTGTGTCCTTCTGACTAATAAATAGTTCTGTTTCCTGCTGTCAAAAATTGAAGTGAAATGCATGTGCATCAGAGAAAGAGAAAAATCAAATACGTCCCTCCTCAGACAATCAATCAAAAGTGACAGGCCCTTTAACATACAATTTGTAGGGCACTGTAGTTTTAAAATGGGAACTGTCTGTAACATGTAGCTAGAAGCCTTTGTGGCTTTAACATTTGACAAAAGCACATCCACCGAATGGAAGAACAAGGCAATATATAGTTCGAGAGACTGCAGGAGAATACTTTCTCCTCAAGCAGCGTGTCCCTCTGTAAACCTAGACATCATAATAAGATGCCACATTTGTACATCTGTGTCCAAAATGTGGCATTTTGTATTGCATTTATCCGGTATTTGGTTTCTTGAGACTCACTGCTGTTGCCCCTGACGTGTTTTTTTCCACATTTAAAACAAACTGTCTGCATTTGACAATATGACTAATTCATGATGTGTGGCAGCTGATTCCTTTAAAATACATCTTGCAAATATTTCTGTTAAATGTCAGAAAAAATACAGCATGTGGAAATATAGTGACACAAGATATTGATTTTAATTTGAATTACAAAAAGAATCTGATAATTTAAGCCAACAGTTCTCTTGATTTTGATGTCTTTTAAGCAGAAATTAGAATTTATATTACATGGTGTCAGAAAGCTCTTAGCATTTATAAATGCTCACTCCTGCAAGTTAAAAATCCTGGTTCATAATTCCCACTCTGGGTCTTGTGAGGCACTTTTCAATCATTTCTCTCTGCTAATTTTGGTGTCACCCTCATTTCTTTTTAAAAGATTCATTTTGAGCAAATTTGTAAATGGCCCTGATGTGTTCTACAATTTAGTCAATTACTGTTTCAGCCTGCAAGCCTCCTGGGAAACGGAACATACATGGCCTGAAGGTACGAATTTCAATAATTGTTTCAGTAAAGTTAGATGGATTTGTAATGCTGTGTTCCACTTATTGAAATGTCAAATAAAACTGCACTT
Organism: Theristicus caerulescens; assembly: GCA_020745775.1. NCBI lineage: Eukaryota > Metazoa > Chordata > Aves > Pelecaniformes > Threskiornithidae > Theristicus > Theristicus caerulescens. The sequence continues at coordinate 48,149,717 of CM036566.1, forward strand.
TCTTGAGCTCTGACAAGCAGATTTTTTTTAATTTTTTTTGTGTGTGTGTGTGTAAGGGTGGGGAGAAGGATTCATCTGCTGGGTGTTGGCTGCGATATCTATATATACAGTTTTATTAAAAATGGAATTGCCTTTCTTTTTGTTTTTAACCTCTGTTAATAAGGTTCCTAAATTTCAATATTCAGTTTATCGACTAATGTCTGCTGCTACTTCAAAGAGTTTAAAAAACCCCACCATGTTCATTTCATTTCAGTAATTTATCTAAGTGTGGAAGGCACTGCAATGAAATTCTTTTAGGTCATTTGATTCATTCAGGTATGCTTATTGCTTCTGTGATCATACCCATTTTGAAATGCAGAAGACTACGAATTTATTAAATGAATGTTTAGTTTTTAAAATGAGAATAAATGGTGGACATATCATCCCTCTTCCTGTATTATTTAACTAAGCATTTAAGATGGAAAGATAGTATATTGTAGTCCATGAATTATATAGCCTGCTAACCTACATACAGGCGAGACCTCAACCATCGGCATGCCTAGCAACAAGCTAATTAACCTTCGTAGTGAAATGAGAAATTCATGGCAAATTACAGGTTAATTAGAATAGTGTCCTCTGAACACAAACGACTGATAAAGATTCTTTCCCTGCCTGCAGGTAAATACGCGAGCAGGGTCTGCTAATAATAGCAGTTCGGCAGTCTCGGATTCCCTTCCAAGCAATAGGTAAGAGTCCAGCATGGGAGCATATGTTTTGTTTTGTTTTCCTTTATTAAAACAAAATGGAGCCTTGTGTGCAGTAGTTACCAACAATAAACTTGATGTTGAATAACTTTTTCAATATGACTACTGGGCACGCAGGAGTGAAGTGGGGAAGACAGAATTACCTTGATTCATGGATCTTGTTAGACTCGTACTGCTGGTTCTTCAGGAGAATTATTTTCTGCTGAAAGAAATAAGTCTTTGCTGGCTATTTCAGATGGCTTGTCCTTTATAAAGCATTGGAATACTGTTTATGGGTGAGCTAGTTTGTTTTAGTTGATCTAATAATCGCTGCCTATGGCGAGGCCTGCATGTTCAGGTCTTCGTTGCTTATCTCATTCCAGGATTCTTTGGTTTTAAAATTTGATACCCAATTCAGTAGGTTGATTATTGTGGGGTAAGATTTTTTTGAAAATCTGAACAGCTTAGGTGCCCTGTTTCATACGGTTCCAGGAAAGTTTTGGAGGCCATCTCCCTTATCTTTCTTTTTAGATTCCAGGCCTAATTTCAAAACCCATGTTAAGATCCTAAAATGCAAGAGAACTCTCTCTTTTTTTTTTCCTAGAGATCTGTTTTTAAATGCTGGAGCATGAACTCCCTTTTCTTACATGAACTGTTAGAGGAAGGTGGTGTACTCAATACTGATGTTAAAACAAACAAACAAAAAACCCTTGTGTATTCTTAAAAGGAAATAAGAAAAGTCTGGCTCCCTCCTCTTCATATAAGAGCATATTTGAAACATGGGAATAGAAATCTCTGGAGGTCCCTTTCAACCTAAATTATTCTATTATTCTAATAAGCATATAATATTAGATTTATCTGTGTATCAGCATGCTGCTCGCTTTTCTCTCCGAGAGCATTTTGAAAAAGAATTGACAGAGATGAACACGATCAAAGGCACAATCGTATTGCGTTAAGCATGTTCAGTGGGTGAAGTGTCGGTACCCGTTCTGGCAGACACCACGAAGTGCTGCAGCAGTGGGACTGTCCCACAAACCTTGTCCTTGCGTGGTGGGACTGATGTGACGTGGTTGCCCGTTGACGAGGAAGGTGCCACCCCACGTGGTTGGCAGCAGTGCTGGAGTTGTGCTACAGTGGGCAGTCCCAGTCAGGTACCACTAAAACCAGTTTTGATGCTCCCTTTGGTGGCTTTGCTAATTGTAGAGATAAAAAAAGAAAGCCAATGCGCTGTGTCAGTCTCCTCTGGCCAAGTTTGCCCCCATCCCCTGGGGGAGATTTGCTGTGTATTGCAATGGTGAAGATCCTATCCAAGACTGTCTAAAAAAATAAATCTGAATGTCTTTATGAACTGCAGTCCTCCTCCCAATCTGTCATACCGCTGAACTAAATAAAGCTGCTTTCTGTCGCTGCTGTGCTTTGGCGTTCAGTCCTTCCTGTACTTTGAGCTTGTTCTTAAAGTGCATTGAAAATGAAGCTTCTAGAAGATTCTTGTCACCTTATTTGGTGGTTAATTGCCATTCCTTTTCCGAAACCTTCTGCACTATGAGTTTTGTTTTTGAAGTAATTGAAAGTCTCTCTTTGTTTCATGTTCACAAATTGTTAGTCATGAAAGATGACAAGATCAACTTATGTTTCCTTGGAAAACTTAATTTTTCTTTAAAGTAGTCGTGGGAACAAGAGGCCTATTAAAGAACAAAGCCACCAAATATGAAATCTGTGTTTTCACTGTTCTTGTTAATAATGATCTGTGATCAAGACACGTGCATATGCCTTTCAAGAATATATTATTTTGTACTTTTTTTTTTTAACTTCAATAATAAGAGCAGAATGTCTCTTTGAGATTAAGTTTTGCAGACATACTTCTACCCAAGCAGTTTGTTGTGTTGAACGTACAAGGAACAGAGTTTGTCAGGAAAGGAGGTGAAGCAGTATTTTGCGAGTGGGTGGAAGTAGTTTGAAGCCATTAATAGTTTTACCTACACACACGCCATGCTGATAGTTGTGGTTTGTTAAAGTTCCCTTACTAGAAAAAAATAATATGGGTCACTTTGCCTGATGTAAGACTGCTGACAGAGGAGTAGTTTCTCCTGAAAAAGCACAGGGACTGCAGCAGCAGCAAGTTGACCTGGAATGGACGCACATGGCAATCTGGGCTCGTCCCCTCGATTTAGGCGTGTCCCTGAGATGCTTAAATCAGGAGTTGTACTCACCTGCTCGCCATGCTCCAGTCTGTGGTCAGTTGAGGTAGTGAGGCATCATCGATGGCACACTCTTCCGTGGCAGATTCCTGGAAATTATTGAGGGATAATGCCTTGAGGGGTTTTACAACAAGGTAAGGTGCCTGAAAACTAGATGTGAACCTTATTTTCCTGTTGTTTTTTGGAACACTTGGTGTGTGAGGGTATCTGCTTTTTCTTCTTTGAACTCACAAAGAATAGGTTGTATTTCAAAGGGTAGTATAGTCAGGTAGCTAAAAAAGCTAGTTTGTAAAGGTGAAAAATATATTGATTTTTCTTAAAAGTTCGTTGCTTCTCCTTTTCTGCTGTCCGCAGTTTGAGCAGTGGCTATACTGAACATCAGTCAGCATTGCTAAAGTTAAATCTATTCAGAATATGTAACCATGAATTTAACCTGATGGCTTCTTGGTTTTTATGGTTTGACTTCATTTTGTAGAGTGAAATGGCACAGTCATTAAAAATAATTGCCTCTTATTTTTTCAGCTTAAAAAAGTCTTCCGCGGAGCTGAAGAAAATACTTGCAAATGGCCAGGTAGGTGCACTGACTTGAGCCTTGGCTCCATGCATGTCTCGTTACTGCCTAACACTGCAGTGATTGGCATAGCACAAATAGGTAGAGAGATGCTTACTGCTCATTTAGTTGTAATGTGTTCTTTTAATACAGAACTGGAGGGACCATGAAAACCTTCATGGTATGAATGAGTTATGTGTCCTGATTTACTTTGATTGGCATAGCAATTTGCTTCCCATTTCTCAAAATGTGCTAATCAGATTTAGCTCCAGATAGATTGAAGTACCTCACACATGTTGCACTGCTGCCACAATTTCAGGGAAGAAAGTTAATCAATTTTGAATAACTAAGTCAGCTGCTCAGTTAGAATGACCTTCGTATTTTTTAGGGCAGTAGATACTTAAATATTTAGCAGGTTCTTGCAAGGAACTGTTCTGTAATATTTGGAATCACCTTATGTTGTAGCTTCTTAAAAAAACAAAACAAAAACACTAAGCCAAAAATTACCCCAAAGCTGTAGAAAGCTGTGTTATTGCTTTCTCTTCCTGCTCCAGGCATTCAGATTCTGGCACCCAGAAGTGAAAGGTTTAATGTAACAATTGATGGACAAGTGGATGTCCTGGACAGACTGAGTAATCATTTCGTACCCGTTTCGAGCTGAACGTATGAGCAGGCTTGCAGTAGCATAATGACATTAAATATACACTGTTAAATTAAACTACCTTAAAAGAATCCCGGATTCTTCAGCAGCAACATAAATATGTTTTAATGTTTGTCATAGCGAAAGCCCTTTGATAGCCTTGGAGGCAGGCACCTGTCCATTGCGATCAAGCTTGCCTATTAGGCTCTATTGACTGAGACATCTGTGTCACTGCAAATAAAAGACTCTTATTGATTTTCTTAACTGCTGTTCACTTCCCCTCCATGTTTCGAAGGCTGAAATCTTAATTATCTCAGATGCGTATTCAGTGCCTTCACACAATGACCTCTCCAAGCCTCATTGGCATTTCATGAATCAAGTAGTTGTAGTTGAGCGTGTCAAGAAGATAAAAGCAGGTCTTCATGCTTGTCCTTCAGTATCACCTGTAACATTGTGGTCTAATAGATGAGAGTGCCCCTCTAAAATGTGAGTCGAACAGCCCGGTATTGCAGCCTTGCCTATTTGGCACTGCATCCTTTGAATACAGCTTGGAAATGTATTTTTAAGCTTGTCAGCGTTCCTTACGTGTGGACATAGTTTAATATTCACGGATTCGTACCAGGTAGATTTATTAATGTTTCAGAATTGTAGCTAAACAATATATTTCTCTGGGTAACTTAAAAGTATGAAAGTACCAGCAGCATGCTTCTGAACTTTTAAAATGAAGTTGATAATTACTCCAATGTTACTAATTTTTTTTAAAGTAGAATTACTGAACGTAAGTAATAGCCATCTTTTTGTGATTGAGTCCATAAGCTGTACTTGTCATTTTATTTGCTCTAAGTAATAGAAGTGAGCATTTTGTGTGCCCTGCAATACACTGTTAGAGATTTCTTCCCTGCATAGTAGAATTTTAGAAGGATATAAAAGAACCAAAACTCTTATTATGATATTAAAAATTGTTACTTAAACCCATTAAAAACCCCAAGAAAATAAAAAGTAAGTTTTAATACTTCCTTGTAGTCACACAGCTCTGATAGGAGTTACACTGCTTTCTGTCAAGAGAGAATGCTTTTTGTTATGCTGTGTTGTGTTCTGCAAAATTTGGTCACAGATGCGTAACTGGAAATAGGTTTCTAGTTGTAACTTTAACTTTTCCTTCTTTTGGGGGATTAAGTCACACTTATCATTGCTTAAATATGGGTTGGGTTATTATTTTTTATTATTTTTTGGCAGTTTATGCTTTCAGGCATTCATAATGATATTCCTCTAGTAGTTTCCATTTAGGTTTAATAAGGAATTCATATTAATCATTAAAAGAAGGGGACATGATTCTTCAAGATAATCAAATATTGACAGGTTAGAAATAGCTTTCTGCCTAGGTTCATTGATATAGGTGATGTGATATAAATATTTATTTCTTTTCTGTCACTCAGAGTAAATGCCACCAATTGATTCCGCATTGATATAGTGTCAACAGTTCATAAGAAACATTTGACTGGCTTGTGTTTTCCGATTAGTCTCTGCTCTATAAAGTGGGATTTACTAAATCTCTTCAATTGTCTGCTCATAGAGTGTGACTGCTTTCTGAAACCATTATTGCTTCGATTCGTAAAGCAAAGGTATGGCTGTAGGACTTTGCCTCTGTCAGGCCTCTACATATAAAATAAGGATTAATTGAGCATTTTGTTTTTAATGATTTACAAGAGATAGACACTGATTTCTTTCAAAAACAGCAGGTATAAGCAAGGGATGTTTTGTTTGCTGATCCGTAATTGAAGTATGGTTTGCTTTTTCATTAATTCTGTTAATATTGGCATCCAATCAAACTTGGTTTTGCGGGTTTAATATTCCAGTCCATACTGTCGAGTTCATTGTTATTATGTTATCATTTTATGATTGAGAATCCAGTTTTCCCAGTAAAATAAATAAATCACCACATGTTTTTTGGCATCTTTATTTGAGCCAGTAAATCACACTTTATCTCTCTATCGGTTGCTGGCAGATACTCGCTCCACCCCAGTCTTCCTATTTCACCCTGGGTTTCTGGTTGCTCTTTGTGCCTAGGGCTGGCGGAGGGTGCGAGCGGTGCGGCATCGCAGTACGGCGCTGCTCCTAGCACTGCTTTTGGGGAATGGTGTGAAGAAAACGCTCTCCTTTTACCAGCTAGCAAAAAGCAGGAGAAAAGAGAATACGCTTTATGTCTCTGGTTCTGCTCAATTTGTTGCTTATAACTTGTGTAACTACAAAAAAATTCTTCTTTTCCCCCCCCCAAGAAGCAAAGATACAAATATGTTCGTAGCTTTGTGGATTCATCTGATTTCTCTTAAGAGTTTTGTTTATGAGAACATTGCTGGGAATATAGGAGAGAGATGTTTGTTGTTACCTCAAAGACTGGAGAATTAAAGTCCTCCAGCTTAGGAGAGCAGAGCTCCTTAAACACAGTATGTGTTTTAAATTAATGAGTACTGCAGTCTGAGAGAAATTATGTTTAGAGTAAGGGATCCAATATAGAATCTTTACATATTTTAAAACCCATTCATGAATTGTTGTTCCTTAGGAGGTGTCTTTTTTTCCCCTTGTAATTTGCATTTTCGGATTGTTGCAATAAGAAAGATAGCTTTCAGTAATAAAATAAATTTTCATTTTCATCATAAACCTTGATGCTTGAATGGGCCATTTCATGCCCTCTTAAGATATCTGGCCCAGGTTTAACTACAAATAGGTAATAATGTAGAGTCAACTTCTGCTTTGAGGTATTTTGAATTTTCTCCGAACTCGGAGATTTTGACCTCACTGGAAGAAATGCAGAGGAGAAGTATTTACTCTGAGAACCAAGCATGCGTTTTATTCGGGTAGTGAAAGGAAAGAACACAAATTTTGGCATTTGTAATTTCTGTCCTTAAAACATGTTATTTTAAATCAATTAAATATTCCATTTGCTGTTGGTGAGACGTGCTGAATATTGACTCTTTAGGGCATTTCAGCTTGTTACCATCACTTACTTCTTCCAGTTGAAGCCAGGGGCAAAGTTCCTCTTATCTTCACTGACATCATATGAAAGGGGATGCTTAAACGTGGCTTAGTAACTGAAGGGCACATGTCCCCACTGAATTTTAAAAGCCATTTCAGAAGTTGGATAAATACAGATAGTTAGCTTATGGCGAGGTCTGCGTGGCTCTCGCTGTGGTGCTCGTGGTACTTGAAACAGCTAATTTGAAGCTATCTCAGATGTGCTTACGTGATCTCTAATCACATCAGTGACAGCAGAGCAGACATATCATTAGGGGTTTTTTGATGCCTTTTAACACACAAAAATGACAGAAAGTCTTTAAGCAGCCATGCCAACTCGTGTAAAATGTTTAACTTGGTATCCCATCAAATATAAATACTTAACAGAAATAAGTTAATGATTTGGTAACATTCCTAGCAAAATGTCTTTTAAAAATGGGGTTTGCCCAGACATTTATTACTTGCAATGGTCAGGCAATGGAGGAGATCTTTTTGGAAGAGCAAATGCATGCAGCCCACAATTTACTGTCATTAAAATATTTAATTTCAAGTATGCATATGCATTCCAAAAATGTCCGTAGAAATTTTTTCTTTTAATAGGTGGTTTACCTGGAAAATCAGTCTAACTGTATTTGTACAGGAGAAGGCTGAACTGTAGTTTTACATTTGAATTGCTCATCCAGCAAGGTGCTGTATAATAAGCTTTTATAAAATCCGTATCAGAAAGATCCCAAATTCCATCATTTACAATGTACAGTGCTTGTATCAGGCTTCTGCTCAAATATCTGAGGATATCATCATACCTGGAGAGTTGTCCCAGTGAGCAAAAAGATTGAGGCGAGCAATTAGTTGTGTATTTCAAGGAAAATTATTTTTATTGGATAGTAATTCAAGACTATTTTTTCCCCCAGAATATTTGCTTTAGTTAAAAGGTATATAAATTAAGCACTAGGAAGGAATCCTACTGACAGAACTGTCACTCAATTAGTATCAATTATGCCGATTCCAGGATAAATCATAAACTTTTCTAGCCGTACTTAAGATGACAGTTTTCTGTTGGATTGTTTCCATTCACCTCCAACTTTGGCTTTGGTTATGTGCTGTTCTGGAGACCCTTTTCCTATCAGTATCTGTGACCTGACCCTCTTGAGCTATATTATATCATTCCATTTTGACACCTTTTATCAAACTTTAATGAAATGACCCAGGCAAACAAATTGTCATTAAACTTTCCATCACTTTGTCCCTTGGTATCGTCTTTTATAAATTGGACAGCAAATGTTGTATTGATCTTCTCGTTCTTGCAGCTGAACTTGAAATGACCCAGACTGCTTGTTGTTTATGGCCTAGAGTTGCTTTTCCTTGACATTTCCATCCACAGCATGACATCTCTTTTGTTTTTCTTTCTTTCTTGTGGAGATGAATGAACAAGACATACGGTATCGAGACATCCTCGGTCATGGCAATGGAGGCACAGTCTACAAGTGAGTGTTGAATTTCACTTAAAATTTTTGAAAATAAAATTTAACAGCGTGCTTTCCCCCCCCCCCTTCATATCTTCATGTTTGTAGTGAGTTATAGGTGGGCCATTGCTGCAATGCAGAAAAGATTATAAAAGAAATTCTTAATATAAACTTTTTCAGGATTCTCTTTACATATTTACAAGGTGTCTGCTTTTGGGTGCCGTGAGGGCTGGTGCATTTTTATTATCTTCTTAATACTTAGCTTGGAATCCCTCCTGGGTAACATGTTAATGGTTCACAAGTGGAACTTGAAATGTCCTGAAGCATAATGAATTGCCTTCAGTATTTGCAATGCCATTATTCTTGCTGGCTCACCACGCCCTTTGCTAGCCCAGTGCTGAGAGTGTCACGGGTGGGGTGGGATGTGATGACACCATTGCTCTGCCTTTCTCTAGCAATTCAAAATTAGCAAATACCCCTTTCACTCTTGCAGTGACTTCCCTCCCTTACGAGCAGCTTCGCACACAGGCTGATGAATATATTAAATGATAAACTCCCCCAAATTTTGGTAGTGAAGCTTATACCCTGCAGCCAGTATTAATTTTAATATTGTAAAGATTATAATAGCAGAGAGATAGTTTTCTCGACAGGAAAGTCTTTCTCATGCATAGTGCAAAGTTTAAACTACATAATGTAATATCTGGTACTTAATAGTCTGCAGTGGTGTATGAAAAATATTCCACTAGGAATTAAGAAATCCATACTTTGTAAGAAAGCCCTGAGGGAGTAATAAAGGTTTCCTCCAGAGAGCTATTTACCATATACAGTAACCCAGCATCCCATTATGATTTTGTTTATACCTTAGACATTTTAACTTTGATATTAATAATTTTTTTAAAATGTTTTAAAAGCTACGGTGCATTTAGTTTAGTTTCTAATTGGCTGCCACCATTGCAAAATGACTAGCTTCTGTCTCCTTGCAGCAGGTTTAATGAAAATGGACTTCCAAAACCTTAAAGGGACATATCTAGTCTTTGAACGGACTCTTCAGAAATCGGGCTAGCCTTGTAGGTGGAAGGTAGTTCAGAAATCTCATTGACGTCCTCTTGTAGAAAGGTATTCCTAGACCAAAACACTTGCAGAAACTGTTCTTTTCTTACTTTATAATAAGAAAGATTTGAGAAGAGAGTGCTGAACTTTACAGCTCAGTCAGTGGTGTTTTCTGATTTAGAGAAGGTTGCTTCCCTTCCCCACGTACTGATGGAGGCTCTGGCGTGGATGTAGGTGGGAGAAGCATCGCAAAGGAGGGCCACGTGCTCTGATCCCTGTGGAAGGCACCTGAGGCACAGTTAGGGAAAAGGGATATCCCACAAAGTGAGGGAACCTGCATGTGTCACTGTTACCCAATTTGGCGTTATTTTCTATAGCGAAGTAGGTGAAATAAGGAGCTAGCAATGCAAAACCATGAGCTGCCTAAGGTGGCCATAGCAGGTCATACCAAAAGTCTCTCCCTTTCATCCTGTGCCTTACAGTGGCCACAGTCTAAGGGATGTAAGCTAAGGCAAGTGAATGTGTGCTTTGCTAATCTTCTTGCACTGAGGATCTGCTGACCTTAATGCCTGTTGGTCAACTTGTGTCCGCCGTACTCACAAGGAACAGCTCCATTCCACATGCATGGTCCGTACAATGAGACAGTGCTTTTAGATGCAGAAGGCAGTACAAAAATGTCTCATTCTTCTATAATGTTGCCACGTGCATAGTATGTGTTTCACATTTCATTAAATTCATACGGGAAATTTGGATAAAATGCTATGAGAAGTCAAACTTTCACCTTTTGACTTCTTTTTGTGTTTCTGAAAGGTAGGATAGTTACCTGCCTGCTTTTTGTTTAATATTTTTACAAGAATGTTTTTCTCTTGTGGTGACTACTGCTTTAGTAAGAGTCTGCAGGAGTGATGAAGGAGATGTGAACACTCAAGCTGCAGAGGATAACAGCACAGGAGGGAATGCATAATACTTCTGGCACTTCTTCTGCGTTGGTGTGCTGCATTGTGTGGGCTGATGGTGTGATCTGCTTCGTTAAGTGGTTGAGTGTTGCATGTGCCTGCAATTTGAGAAAGTAAAAAATTTTACCTGTAAAAACATGAGCCCTCTTCTGTATCAGGGAAATATTTCTACCTTTCTTCTTCCTTTTTATTGCGTTCATATTTTAAATTAGCAGTTGCAGTGACTTCGCAGTATTTTCTCTAGTGCAAGTGTCCTTCTGCACTGCTCCAGGGAATGTGCACCATTTTATGTGTGTATTTTTTACACATTCCTGAAGTTTGACTTCCTTTGCAACACAAACAATAGCAGAACGTAAACATGAAATACAGTTTTCTCCCAAAACTGACTTCTAAGCCATGCTTCCCTCCAGATCTTCCCGATTTGTTTCTCGGTGTGTTGGATCGAAGAGTTGTGCCAATGCACTCTCATCCCTGGAGAGCTGCTGGTTGCTGTTGTTGCAGGGAGTTGGCAGTTACCGTGCTGTGGTGATGGGCTTTGGACAAAGCACACCGACCTTCCTACCTTGGAACAAGCACCCCTTCGTAAAGGGGAGCCTGTTCTTCCTCGCCAAAGGAGCATCTGGGCTACACAAGCCAATAAGAAATTGCAAAATGGAATACTTACAGGTAGCTGGATTGCACTAGGCATGGATAGCAGCCCACATATATTTTATTCCAGTAAATCAATGAACATTTGTCAAATAAAATTAATTGCCAACGTTTGGCTGTTTTCCTCTTCCAGCATTCCATGCTGTTGGTTTGTTTCAGAAGAGGCTGTGTGTAGTATTGATCCGAATCTAAAGAACGAGCGTGTCTGTGGTATCTTTTTTCTTTTTTTCTAGCTCTTTATACTAAGTCATATCCATTATGGCAATGATATATTATCAGCATTCAGCAAACAAGATAGCGTGTCGCAGGTCGCTGAGCAAAAATTTTCAGCCTCTCTTTCCACGTGAATTAACTACTATTGAAATAGTTTATTGAGATTGAAGTATTGATCACTTTTCATGCTAACCTTGGCTTAAGGGGGGAGAGGGGAGGTGGTTTTGTTCTCTGTGGAAGACGCTATGTTTAGTTAGAAAATGTATTTCATTTATTTGGGTTCTTTACAGCTGCAACTGTTTTATTGCTTGGAGAAGAGGTATCTTAGCTTTATTTTTATGACAGTATAATTATACTTTAGAAATACACTTGATTACTGTGTGTAGCAAAATTGTTCCAGTATATTGGCTTGGCCAATATTGCTATACAAACAACTTTTCAGTCAACTGAGTCTGGTAAAAAATCAATACTTTATAGCAATATTTCTAGTGAGAACTTGCTGAATCTAAATGTTTTTCCTGTTCTAAAAAGAAGGGATTTTATAGTTGTTTGACTTCCTATTTTTCCTCTACCTTTTGATACGCTATTTTCTTAATTAAGGAATGATAACAATTATAGAGTTAAAAACAGTTAATTATTCTTGCTTTCTGATTACTTGTATTTTCAAAAATATGTAAGAACATATAAGTAATCCCAAACTGTATATTCAAAAAGTATCTTTGAATATACAAACAATCAGAGAGCAAGAACCCTTCCACCGGTGCATAGTGGGCAGCGTGTACCCGGTCTGGAGTAAAGGTTGTCAAGAAAGTGATGAAATCTGCTGTAGCAAAGACTGAAAGTGCCCTAGTGCCTTTCTTTTCTGTTTGCCGCTTGCTGTGGGTAGTTTACATCATTAACTGGGATTTCCACTTTCCATGGAGTATTATAAGTCCAATTCTATGAATTTTTGGAAACTCAGCTGCCATTATTTTGTGGAGATCTGCACCTTTCCCGACAGGCGGGCCCTAAGACTGTTAGACTGGTAGATGTACAACCTTCCAGCTCTGCGACAGAATGTCTAATTTTTTACCCACTCTTTTATAGAAGCTGGTAGGATGGAGAATGTACAGTTTGGGCTGCTTCACAGCAGAAGAAAACATCTGTATCCCAGCACATCTATGGTATTTACTTAAATTGCTTTTTTTTGAAAAAATCATTCACTGGTAGGTCCAAAAGACATTTAGAGTATGTGCTTCTGTGCTGCATCTTTTAAGTCCATCATTGGCTGCAGAGCTCTGAGAGAGTGTTTTGGTAAGATTGCTCCTTTTTACTTCAGTGAAGGAAGGTTAACGTTTTGGTTGGTAATGGGAGAGGTGTACACTCTGCCAGCCAGTCTCAGGAGTAGCTACATTAAATTATTTAGACCTAAAATCCTTAGTTGTGTATATTTTGAACCTAAGTATTACAAAATAGAGGTACTTATCTCTGGCAAATAATTACTCTGTGAAGTCTCTCACCTGGCATATCTAAAGTATCACTATTTCCGTCCTTTACATGCAAGCAAAAATAATATTTGTCTCTTATTTCATGTTTTCTAGTTGTTGCTTTGCAGTTGTAGCTAATGAGAAGTGAGATGTTCGAGGAACTCTAGGGGATGGTACAGCCTTTTGTGTGTCTGGGATTTTTTTAAAATGTGTGTTGTGTATGGTTTGTAAATCTGGATTCTGTTAGAGGAGCCTTCAGCAGCAGCGAGCTATAACGCTCTGTGTGCTGAAATAAACGTAAAGTCCCAATGATGCCTTAATTAATTTGTGAAGTTACCTAGTATCTGGGAGAGAGGGAAGAAAAGGGAGAATCGGTTATCATCTTAGCAAAATGCTGTTAAACCAGAAGGCTTCACTTTAGGTTGAGTAATTGGGAGAGAAGTGGCTGTTGATGAGGTACCGCCCAGAAGAATAGTAGAGCTAGGGAAAATACGGGTAAATGCGGAAGCTTAATTTGTTTGAGCAATTTACTTGAGCAATTTTGCTGTTCGGTTGAGTTGTACATTCCAGCATATGCCCGTTTCTTTATTCTCTATCGCAACCAACCTTGGGGTGCCCCATTAGCACATTAAACATAGCGCATGGCAAGACAGCTGGAAAGTTGCTATCTCTTGCAAGACAGCCTGCAAACTGTGCCTTGCGAGTGTATTGCAGATCCCCTAACATCAGCAGGGAAAAGCGTTGTCAGTTCTGGAGTGAGGAAGCTGGAGGAGATTTAGCTGTGTTTGGGAGCAAGGGAGGTGGAGGTGATGTAGCTCCGTTTGCTGGAATGGTGATGGAGGAGCTGGAGTTTATCATTGCCTCGAGGAGCTTTGGCTCAGCAAGGTTTGCTCCCTGTGGCTTGTCCCATGCCTTCTCATGCAGGACACTGGTGCTGTCATGAAGGAGCTCCCTCAAGAGGGTCTCTCCGGTCCCTGTTTGTTCTTCTTTTGAAGAACTATCATGCACCTCAAATGCTGCGGGAAGCCAGTCTAAATCTAGGCAGAGCTCTTGCTCTCCTCTGTTCATTCGTTTCTGTTTTTCTGTATGAATATGCAGTACAATAACTTGCCCCTCTTTAAAATATATTCACTCACAGGTTGTTTTGGCCCTTTTGCAAAGGAGGCTACTGTCATCCTCTGCACATGGCAGAGGGTAAACGCAGACAGAGGGGGAAATGATTTCCCCAAGGTAGCAAAGCGGGGGCAGAAGCAGGCACCGAGCCCACCTCTGCAGGTTCCCAGCCCGGAGCACCGCCAGCCGACCCACGCGGCTTCATTCGTGTTGCGCTTTCCAGGGGAGGTTCTCACTACGTGTTATACGCCTTGCTTGTCCCAGCCTGGTGCTTGATGCAGCTCTGAAAAAAGGAAGTACAAGCAGGTTCAATGTTTTGTTCGACGTTAAAACAAATCTGTGGCCACGTGAAGTCTGAAAATCGCATCTCCCTGCATTCTTGCGTTGCAATTGCGGAGGCATTTTCCTCTTTCCTTTCCCAGACTACATTCATTTTCTGTTTCTCTTGTTTTGTTTTATTTTTAGTCACACTGAAAAGCACTGAAACAATAATAGCTGGACTAAGTTAGAAATACCCCACCGAATTTCTGCATATTATCAGTGCAGTTTAAACAAGACTGACCAGTGATTGCTGTTCGCTTGTTTCTTTTGACCCCGGCTATCAGTCGCCTGCCTCATATGAAGATAAAGTACCTCCTTCAAGTCTGACAAAAACCATTCCTTTGCAGAATGGTAGCTGCAGTGAAAGTAAATAAATGAATGGACAGCAATCACAGCCTAGTTGATGAAACTGTTCAATTAAAGCACAGGCATTTACATGGTGTAATTTCCCTAAATTGCCAATGAGCCCCTTTAGACACAACCAGTGTTCAAATTGATTTCAGCATTGATTTTGGCTGAAGCTGATAAATTTCTGCTTGTTAGTTAAAGTAATTTTGCAGAAGACTTTGTACTGCAGTATTGAAGTGTTCATTTAGCTGATGGTTAAAAGAGGAGTTATTTACAGAGGGTTCTACTGTTGTTCTGAGGTGGGACAATTCCCCGGTCATCTTTTTACTTTTAATTTTTAAGCTTCAGTATACAATCAATAGGTTATTGAAACTGATTAAAATGTATCCAGCCAGCTGCCTATGGCTGTTTAATTAGAAACTGGATGATTCTTAAATTAAAGTTGGTTTGTTTGCATTGCATGCCCATGGCTTGGAAGATTAAGTGAATAGTAATCCTGAAAATTTGAGTTTGTTCTCGTTGCCAGTGAATGAGGTGGTGTGCGAGCATAGCGCAGCTTGCTCTGCAGCTCGCCCCAGTGTGGGCGATATCATCTGTTCCTTGGTTACAAATAACACTCCGTGTAGTAGAGAGTTGGTGGAATTTGCCACAGCCAAGCTACGCCAAGCTTACAGGCAGCGACCGTTCCCTAACGTAGAATACTTTTTAAAATAATGCTTTTGCTCATAGAAGTGAATGCGAGATGACAAGTGGAAGAAGAATGTGTATTTCTGTAGGAATCCTTTTTTGCCATTATGCTGCCAGTGTTGTGTTTCAGACTCTCTCCTTTATCTGTTTGATGCCTCTGTGAAGAACATGGGTGTAACACCACCGGCGAGGTTGACATTGATTTTTCCATTTCTTTTCTTTGAAAATGCTCGCTCAAAATGCTAAAAATTAACTGCTCAGATATCAACTGATCATCATAAGGATGAGCCAGCCGTACCCAGCTCTGATGGATAACCGCCTTCCCTGTACGTCACCACAGCTGTTTTAACGACGATGGCGAGCAGCGGTACGAGAGGAGCAGTGCCACAGTTGTTTCTAGCGTGTTGCTCATCAGGATGGTGTCTCGGTGCAATCCAGTCGTGACTGAGCAGTGTAACTAACCTCACGGGGTTTGTGCTCTCAGCCTGCTCCTGGGGAAGAGCAAGCTTTCTACTTGAAACTGAACCATGATTAGAAGAAAACTTTTTCAGCCATTGCAGTGAATACCGAGAAAACTTTTGCTTCTTGGCACAGTTCTCTTTTCTACTACTAGTCATTACTGAACAGCTCTGTTTTTCCTTAATAGTTGTTATACTGCGAGTGTCCTGAACACATCTCTCCTGAACAAATGGTTTGATAATGCAGAAAATCCAGCTTTAGGTCTCCTTGTGGAGAGATGTAAGCATCTAAACTGCCATCACCATAGGACGTGGCGTACTTCTTGGCTCACACTGTTGCTTCAAATTTCTTCCAAAAATTGTGATGGGTTTACTTTGTACTGGCAGGCTTTATGCTGTGTCAGATGATGCCTGTCCGTGTCAGTCCAAGCTTATGACTGCTCTGCTGTCTTTTGTTCTTTCAGCTAGTTTAAAGCCAGCAGCTGAAATACATGACTGTGTCTGCATCTGATCTGGGTTGGTCCTGCGGTAGTGAGTGACCTAGCGCTGGTGATGGTGGCACCACAGGCAGTGTCAAGGCTAAGCCCTCTTCGTCCTTTCTGTCTGTGCAGGTCTCTCTAAGGATTGGGGACTGAATTGCAGTGGGATGGGTACAAGGAGAAGGACTTGTAATCCAGTTTTCAAAGGCTGACCCTGAATGTTTGGCTGCAGTGGAGAAGGAAGACTAATAGAAGTGGTAACAGATGGAAATAGTAGTAGGTTACAGCATAAAAGAGGTGAGGGATTCATTCTGCTGTGCTTAGGCATGGACGCCAACACCGCCTCTTTCCCACAGAGATGGGTTAAGTGAGGCATTTTGCTATTCTGCATTTTCTTTATGCAGCTTCTAGTGCCAATTTTGCTCTTTTGAAAAGTTTAAAATTTAGACAAGTATTTTTTTGTTTGTTTTCTAGTTTAACAACAAATCATTTTGCAATCAGTACTCAAGCATCTGTAATGGGATTTTAGATAGAGGGGAGGTTGGCGTAGATTGCTGTTTGAACTAGCACAGTCCCCATAAAAGCTCCTTTTTACAACTGCTGTGCACTTTGGATTTCCTGTTTTAACAGCCAGAGAGTCAGGCTAATGTGTTTGTCTATTGCAGAAGGCAACAACTGTCAGAGTGTTTATTTCCTAGAAACAATTTGAATCTGTTTCTTTAGATGGCCATCTGAGTACGTGACAATTCTAGCATTAGACTGCCAGAGTCTGACCAGGAGCGCGACAGACAGTGGCAGTACTAGGAAAAAAGAGGGGGGGGAAGAAAAAATTAACAGTAAACCAAATCTGTGGGTGATTTGCTGCATATAGTTTGCAGCTGGTGACTGGCATGTCATTCTGCAATGCATAACACTTGGAGAATTGTATTCATCTTGCACGGCACTGACACAGTCGTTTTGCTCTAGGTTATTTCTCACAGGGCAGGAAAATGTTCAGTTTGACTTCATTTGGTGCCCTTACATCTGAAGGTGCGGCGTGCTACAGCCATAGCTTTTTGTGTTAACTTTTTAACTCAAATAAGAAGGCTAGGCCTTCTGTGTGTATGTTCGCTGCTGTTAGGAAATACTCTGCCTCAGTCCCAGAGACCTTTGTGCGTGCTATTCTGTGCATCGAGCGAGGAGGATGTCGGGAGGACCTCCTCTGCAGTTCATCAGTGCAGTGCTACGGGCGAGCTGATACAGATACGGGGAAACGGGACGGTATTTGCGATTCTTGTCGAGTGAAATGATGTCTTGATGTTTTTAACAAATGTGTATAATGAATACGTACCAAGGCGTGAAGCGGAAGGAAATGTATCTGGGAGAAAGGACCTGAAATATTTTACTTTGTGGCCTCGGGTTGCCACCTTGGGAAGTTCAGATTGGACATTAGGAGGAACCTCTTCGCCGGTAAGATGGTGCAGCACTGTAACAGGGCGGGAGAGAGGCGGGGGATCTCCATCCTTGGCGCTTTCAGCACAGAGCTGGACAAAGCTGTGGCTGAGCTCATCCACCGCTACGGCCCCACTTCAAGAGGGAGGCTGGATTAGATGGTGTGCAGAGGTCCCTTTCACCCACCCTTTCATCTACCAAAAGCATCGTTTGGCAGAATGACACACCACCACTTGTAAGCCAGTAGAGCTACAGCAGATCGGAGTTCGGCATTAGCCATAAGTTGCTCTGGTGCCTCGACCGGAGGGGAGCATTGCATCCCTGCGTCCTGCAGCCACATCACTGATGTAACGCTACTGTCAGTATATCATTTTGTCATATTTGCTGATGTTAGTTATATTTCTGGAAAGGGAAGGGACTGACTCATTGGCATAGCAGACAGGTCATGGCTTTCCCTTGAATCATTTGGTCTTGCCAAGGAATATCTTATTGATTAGAAATTGTTTCTGTGTCTATTGGGGGAAAAATAGAAAAATATATCCTGGTAGCCAGAGTGAACAGATGGGAAGCAGGATCTTCTGCATTGTAGGCTGCTGCAGGCTGCTTCAGTGCTTTTTTGCATCGGCATTAGCTGCATGATGTAATAATTTTAATGAATTTTTGCTTCTAGATAGAGACTGCGTTTATTTTGAGTTTTCAGATAATAATAAACTCGGTTTGTAGTGAAAGGTTATTGTATATGTTAGGAAAAGCTGTTTGAGAAAGCTCAGGGATCCCCGAGTACTCAGTCCATGCTTCTGCTGTGACCATCCTTAATCACTCGTGTGGGGGCAAATGCTTTACAATTAAAAATTAGAAAACAAATTGAAAATTGCTGTTTCTCTTCAGTGCCTGTGTGTTGAAACCTGAAGTTAGTTCTTTGCTTGCCCTGGAAGAAATTATACCACAATCACAGCAAGTAATGCAGCTCCCCACTGTGCTTTTAGGTAAAATTTCTCACAGGGAGAATGTAAAATTGTTAGACTTAGCAAGTTGAAAGAGGGAGAAAATTTTTGTTTGACATCTAAGCTATTTATTAAGCAGCTTGTGCATGTTCTGTTTGGTGAGTTTTGTTTGTTTTACTTTTGAACTAAGTGAGTAGAAACTCACTATATTCAGTGTATGACATTTTTAGCCTTAAATATTAGGATGGGCTATGGTTTATTCCATAAAGAGGTTTGAGCCGAAGCATCTTACATTTCTCCTCTGGTTTTCTTTGCAGTAGACCTCAGGAAGAACAAAGCAGGCAATGTGAAATTCAGCTACCTTTTTTTTTCCCGCCCCCCTTTTCTTTTAAAACAGAAACCAGCTGCTTCTGACGCTTTCGTTTTTTAATTTGCTTTCCTGTAGAAACACTTCTCATATATGGGGGGAGAGATGCCGAGGAGTTGGCCGTTCCCCCAAAGCCCTATTCTAGTTTTCCGTGATATTGATTTTTATTTTCTGGAACACAAGGGATGCACACGCCGTACTCCGCAGTCCATCAGAAGTTTTCCCGGCTTAGCTGGAGGGCTTTGTTCAAGCAGAGCGCACGCTTGCTCACACCGTCTTTCTTATTCCCCAGAATAACCCAGCTTTTGCCGCGGAGCTGGGCACGCCGCCTTCGCAGCGCTCCCCGAGGGGCACTCTCGGTTTTCAGAGTAGAGGGGACAAAGTTATGCTAAAGGACTTGGCTCGCGCGGGTCCCTTCAGGGCTTTAAACGTCTAGGGATATGGTTAATAGTCAAGGTTAATAAAATATTTGACGCAACTGTGCCCGTCTTGCTTAGAAGCCGTTCATTGTAATGGATGTAGGGGGCTCAGAATAATGAACTCTAGTGGGAATGTGAAGGAAGAGATTTAAATTTCTTTTCCCCAGTGGGAATGTTTCGAAATACGCGGTGTTTGAAGTCTGCCTGTCCTTTTCGTACACAACGTGCGGCGGCTTTGAGCCAGCCTCTCTGCATCGCGTGCCCGTGTGCGTTCACTGGGAGAACTTCCCGAAAGGAGATGTCGGCCGCTTCCTCCGTCTGGCGTTAGCACGGTGTGCCAGGGCGGGGGGGAAGGAAGGGCCCCCAAAGCTCGCCTGCTCCCTAGCGAGCGTCCACCTTTCTCGCTCCATTTTCCCCCTTTCTTGGAGCCCGTGCAGGGCTTTCTACCACGCTGCCTCGGTTGCTGGGATATTTTTTTTTTTCTGAGGAGGTCTGAAAGTTGCTGCTTTCTTTCCTTCATCCTCCCTGCAGATTTCTTTTGTGAAACCTATAAAACTTTTGTTGGGAGAGTTACTAGTCTGAGTTATTAAAACTTGGTTTTAATTAAACAACAATCGCTTAACTCGGTCCCTGCACCAGGTACCGCTAATATGTATAAGGGGTGCGCCTGCGTTTACTCCTTCCCTCTGTACTGTTCATCACCTTTCTCCTCATCTGGGGATTGTTAAATCGGTTACCCAAATCGAGTGCAGGTTTTGTCCCTTACCTGTATTGGACATAGAAACAAAAATATACTTCTGAGCATCAAGAAAGAACAGTTTGCTTCCATGAAGAATTTTCATTTTCTGGGGAAAATGAGTTATTTTCTTGTTTCCCAAATACATTCTGAGACTAAGATACCATTTTCAACCGCTAGCCTTTACTATTCGCTTTGAAGATGTCACTGCAGATCGGTTTAAGATATCTACAACTTTTTGCACTATCTGGTCTTTTTACAGATGCACAGCACCTATTTGCAGTCAGACTTTGGTGAATTTGAAAAGAATTCGTCGTCTTGTAAGATTGGTATCCCAAAAAGGATTCCTGAGCTTTGCTTTTTTTTTAATAACTTTAATCGTGATCCTCAGCCAAAAAAAAAAATGCTGTGGCTCCAATAGTTAACAACTGCCTCTTTTTAAATAAAATAAAATTAAAAAATAGTTAGGTGCAGGGTATTGGAGTTGCAGTTTATGTGCAGAAATAGGGCACCAAATGAATTGTCTGATTGCTGTTGTGTTTATTTTTCTACTATTTTAATAAATACTATGTCATTATTTTAAAATGTAAACTTAAAAAGTATTTTTAGTACTGGAGAAAGTTGTTATTATGGTGGTTATTAATCTCATAGTATTTCCATCAATTTGCACTTAAAATAACAGAACATGAAGTTTATGGTAGATGCAATTTTCCAACTAAACTGAGTGGGATCTGGATCAGGCCCTGCATAAGAATATATTCTGAATTTGTCCCAGTGTCTGTTAGGAGCTTCCTCCCCAGAGAGTAAAAAGAGCACTCCGTGCCATGGTATCGGTCTTATAAATTCCTAATTAACTAAGAGACAGAGGGGGAAGGGGAAAGGCACATCGGAACCGCTTCCTGCACTTGGCAGATTGCAACAAAATTTAAATAGTAACTTTTCTCTTTTTTTAATAGCTGACACTGGCATCAAGTGTTCAAAATAACTTTTTAAACTCCTGACTGCAGAAGTTGGCTCTCTGATGTAGTACTGTCTCTTGGATTTCTCCTTACCAATAAGTGATTTATAGCCACCTATTCTCAATCATGTTATAGCTCTTGCAGTGGGTCAAAAGCAAACCCCAACCAAACCCCAACAAAAAAGGAGAATGAACTTGTTTTCCCAGAGCCCGTTTGTGCAAGGAATGACATTTCAGAAACGTCAAAACGGTGTTTTCCTTGAATATTTTGCATTTCAATGCATTTAATTTCTGCTCTTTACATTTGTCTTTTAGTAGTTCAGCAGCTATTTAGCAACTGTTTTCAGTCGTCTTTAACATCCACTTGTCTTTACTGTTAGGCACTGCTCAAACGCATTCCTAGCAAGGGGAGGTGTTGATGTAGCTGTTTATTAGGCGACATCATTTGCCAGCCATCCTGGAAGGTTTCGAGGCGTGTGTTCACTGAAATGTACAGCGCTGCTGAGGAACCTTCTGCATTTTGCTACTTTGCTTCGTCTAATGATCTGGTTCTACAATGATGAGTTTGTTTGCTTACTTTTGGAGGTGACACTGAAATCTGTGAGAGCTGACCCTTGAGATGAGACTTCACGTTCCTTATAGAGTATGAATATTAGTTTAATCTCCTCGTAGACATCCATAGACTCACTGATGGGTGCAGTATGCACAAAAAGTATGTTTTTCTTCATGCTGCGCACATTATTCTGTGGGATTTTTTTTTTTTTTTAGTGCATCCTTCTGAAGCTACATGAAGGTACTAAATCTTCAGGCTTTAGCTGTGCTGACTGTAACCAAAATGATCAATTCCAACTTACAGTTCTACATCATATCTAACAAAAACGTTTTCCCTACACACTCATTGGAACGGGTAATTACTGTAGCAACTACAGACTAATTTGAAGTGTTAGCTGTTAATTAAAACACTACAGAGGTGTAGGGTTGTCTTTTGGTGTAACCAAAGCTCCCATTCAAACTCCATTAATCACTTTACAGTTATTGTGTTGAGGAAGGTCAGGACAATCGAGATGCCGGATCAGCCTGGAGTAAACAAATTCCTTTCCTCCCAGGTAGCATGCCGTTTGCAAGGCCACCGGACACACTGTACCCATGGGCATGGTGTCTCCTTTGTGATCCAATTCTCAGCGATAATTAAATGTTAAATTGGTACTGTCAGTGCTCTGTAAACCAAACCAGGTATCTGCCCTCTGCTGGAAATTTAACCCAAACTTCCACGGATGAATTAGCGTGCATCATAATTAAATAATCAAGTCTTCCCTTTTAATTCACTTGGAAACAGGAGATCTCTCTCATGGAAAAAAGATCAGCTTTCTTGACAAGCTAATTAAGTTGCCAAACTGTCCGGCACAGTACATATTAAGCTAACAGACGTTAAGCATGCTATCTCAACCTGTTCATTTTCTTATCATTTCG
The DNA here is from genome assembly GCA_020745775.1 of Theristicus caerulescens. Lineage (NCBI taxonomy): Eukaryota > Metazoa > Chordata > Aves > Pelecaniformes > Threskiornithidae > Theristicus > Theristicus caerulescens. Next base: position 48,172,366 of record CM036566.1, read on the forward strand.
GATGATCTTAAGTCCATAATGTTTTGCCACTGTTGATTCATCCATAGTTACAGCAGAGTTCATTTACTCCGTTGGATTCATTGATTATGCATTCAGCGACCAGTCTGTCAGAGCTTCCTCTGATGACTTCTGCTTTTTGCCTGTTGTACCGGCGTTAAATAACACTGATTTTTGGTATGCCTTTTTAAACGGTGCTTGCTCCTCAAAGCTAATGCCACTTGGTTACATAAATGCTTATCCATGAGTTATTAAATTAAGGTGAAGTTTTTAGAAACTTCTGAGCTATTAACAGAAATTATATAAGCGCTCAGGGTTATAAATAAGATTAAACAAGAGTCTCGCCCTGTGTTAGGTGTGATTTTGCATGCAAAAAAAAACTATTAAAGCTTTTCTTCTTCAGTAATAATTGTTAGAGGTATACAGCGGTAAAATATTATAATTCTTTAAAGTTAGTGCCACATATATGACATTACTGTGCATGGTGTCATAAATCAGTATGAGACAATAAAACTAGTGAAGAGGAAAACCTTTAATGGTTTTGTTTTTATGCAAAATTACATCGGATTTTTAGTAGACATTTTTTTCGCCTACCTTTTTATTTTCTTACGAGTTCATGGTTAGGAATACACAAGTCATTGTTAAATAGCCAATTATAAATGTTTGTCTTCAGAAATTAAGACAAACTGCTCTGGAAATACTGGGGAAAATTATTTTGGGTACCTGTGAGCATTAACAATAATGCTTTCTAACCTTATATGGGCACTCCCATGCTAATCTTAAATACAAACGCAGAAAGTTCATTTCGCTGATGTTTTCTGTGGGTCCTTAGGTTATGACAAAGAATCAGTCATTACCTGTTTTACTTCCCTTTAATTGATACAGCTATGTATCTCACTGTCTTACCACCGAAAATACCCATAGGACTGGCAGACTTGCATGATAGACCTTGTTTTACTTGAAGATTCTGAATAATGGATATATCATAATTTTATTTCATCGGAAAAAAATGTGAAAGTGGATAAATTTCTACTTATAAGTTTGCTATTTCGCTGTACAAAAGTCTTAAATGTGTAGATTTTTATATAAAAGGTGCAGAAGTAAAAACCTCCTAAATGGTTTCATTGTAAGTATATTCTTTTGATCAATTGTTTTCATCCGTCTTTCTGTAGAAATGCTATATAAAATTGGTTTAACACAAAACGTATTAGCTCCAAGTCATTTTCCTGTGAAATTAGTGTATACATGTTGCACATATGTATCGAGGTAATTTTATGTGATCTCAAGTTATTTAATTTTTTCCCTCATGCAGGGCCTATCATGTCCCTAGTGGAAAAATACTAGCAGTAAAGGTAAGATATTACAGTAATTTTCTTTCTCTCTTTCTTTCTCTCCATTCTTTCTTGACCTTGGTTTCCTTCCCCTCCCTCTGATTGTTAGATCTCAATTTGTTTCATTGCATTAACGTCCACGTCGTTTATGCAGCAAAACTCTAGTCCATAAATCTGGTAATTCCAAATGAGCACAGAGTTCCCAGGACCCAGGTTTCGCCCACCGGGAATTGCTTGGCACCGTGTGTAGGTACCGCCCCGTCTTCCCCTGGGGTTACGTGGATGCGTCCGAGTGCAGTTGTGGTTTGAGCCTCTCCGGCGGCTGACGGAGATGCTGCTTCACCGTCCTGAGCCCCGGCGTTATGGAAAGGTCGCGGGATGTCAGCCTCTACCTTTCTCTGCTAATGCCAAACTGTCCCCAAGGGCGTATTCTTGAGTGGCTCTGCAACCTCATTTTTAAATAAAGAGAATTTCCCTGTTTTCTTTGGGATAATACTCTGTTTTCCTAGGAGATTTTGTGGGTTTAACAGGTTTATTTATTTTAATGTGTGTGTCGTCCCCCCCCATTGTTTGTTTTTTTTTTTTAATCCAACTGATTTGGCTTTTTTTTTCCTTGTTAGCATTCTTTGCAGTGAACCTGTATACTGTAGTGTTAGGTGGCCAGATAAATACCAGTCTGGTCTGGAAGTCCAGTTAAAGCTAAGGTAAACTAATAGTGCAACTCTGACAAGAGTATGCCAACTCTGGTATGTAATTTGTTAAATTAGATTAAATTTGTAGACTGAACCAATACAGTTAATCTATACAAAAATACTGAAATATGTCCTTTTTTTAATATATCAAACAATTTTTTTTAATTTGGTGGTTTTGTTAAAACTCAAAGCAGTAGAGACTTTTTGAAAACAAATGAATTGTTACATTCATACAATTCCAATTAATAGTTTGGAATATAAAAAATTATTTAAAAAATATAATTTGTGGAATAATTACTTAGAAAACTGTAAAGTGGGCTTTTTGTCTCATTTCTTTTTTTTTTCCACTGTCCTTATTTAATCAACAAATTCTGGTGTAACTGAGTTAAACTAAAGAATGCAGGGGTAGGAGAGGAGGGCAAGAGAAGGAGTGATGGGAGCCGGTTGCTGCAAGCAGTAATTGGTGTTAAATGGAATTTAAAGATACAAGTTTATACTAAGATTTCAAACGAAGCATTTCTATTTACCAGGCAGTATTTCCATGTATGGGTAACTTTCAGATTTGGGCTCAGATTGTCTTGTGGTTCCAGTCAGATCTAATTAACTAAAAGGAGATTCTGCCCATGTTTTGACTTTGCTGAGGATCGCATAAATCCCTTCACCCCACTAGGAGAAATGCTTTTGACTTTCCAGTGAATTGAAGAAAAGCAAATGCTTCCTACTGGATTTGAAATGATTCTCTACATGTGGAAAATATGGAAATTGAAATAACATCCAAATAACTTCTAATTATATGGAATACAAATATCACTTGAAAAAGTTTTTGAAAAAGTCGTTTTGAACAAGTCCTTTCAAGTGGTATCTGTCATTCCTAAACCTGTTACGAGCAGTTAGAGTAAGACAGGAATTCTCTGAGTTGTAATAGGCACAAAAATGCAGAAAATTTAATAATCAAAAATATTTTTTATTACAACTTCCAATGTGGAACTAAAAAAGCTCTTCCCCTAATGCTGGGGTTGTGTAAGGGTGCTGCTTTTCCCTGGTACCTACTGCATTGCTGCCTCAAAATCATCTTTTTCAAGCTCTACAGAGAGCATCTTCTGTGCCAGCTCTGCTCGGCGCCGGCGCTGCTGCTCTCCAGCCTGCCCCGTGCTGCTGCGGGGCTGGCGGTGCCCGCAGAAGCTGCCTGGAGAGGAGGTGGAGCGAGAGAAGAATCGCACAGGCAGGAGGGGAAATGAGTTCACCCTTTGCAAGGTTAATTGAAATCACCTCCCTGTGGCAAAAAATCCTTTTCCCCCAGCAATTTCACCTCCTTGTTTCTCTTAGAGTCCAAGGGTTTGGTTAGTCCTGGTGGATAATTAGCATCCTGAAGATTTGGGAAAGTGGGTTCTCTTGTAGATAGTACTCGTGGTGGTCCTGTCCCTCTCAATTGTACCTGTGTGATAGATGTGTGTATATATATATATAGATAGATATAGTGTGATTTTCGAAGAAATATTGCATCAACATGTCTGTATTATCATAGTTTAAAATAACATGCCCGCAAACTGGAGGTCAGGAAACCTGCTATGATAGTGATCGTGCTGGCTTGCTCTATTAAGAAAATCACTTAACACATCTATGGCTTAGCATACCCAGCAATAAAAAGAGGATGGTAGTGCCAGCGTCTTGACACGATCAGCACAAGGATCAAGTGTTTTGAGAGAAGAACACCATGCTAAAAGGGACGTCGCTGGGTGGGTCTGTGAAAGCAGAGCTCTGCATTTTTGGGGGCTTTTTTCGACAATAATATACAGATTTGATAGGGCAAGATAACATTCTGAAAACCTGTTGATTAAAATGCTTTCAGATAGTAGATAATCTTGCAAATATATTGAACAGGAAAACAAACCGATGCTAATACCTATGTTATAGACCAAAGCTATGTCATTACATAGTTTACGTAAACTTTACAGATAGATAATGTGCAGAGGATTTAATAGATTTTCCTAAGGTAACTTTTTTCCTAATTAGAGGGAAAAATCCACATGAAAAATTTGAGCGTACACTGGCTGATTGCCATTCTTCAACTGCTTTTAGTTTCTCCTGCTCTTAAGCTAGCATTTAAATGGACCATTTGATTAATCATTTGTATACTGACTATAATACTCCCAAATTTCCTTTGAGTTGTACATACTGTAAAAGACAATTATGTCGCCACAGATTAAATAAGTGAATTAAAACAGAATAGCAGCTTAATTTGACCTGTGATTTTGCTCTCGTTCCCTTTAGTGGAACGTATGCCACTCCAGCAAATAGATGAAGTCATCCATGACAGCTTGTGATGAATTGCCGTATTTATACTGTATATTTTAATAGCCTCACACTAATTTAAATTGAGCACAGAGTAAATTATAATTCAGTCACTTGACTGCTTGTATTTAACTTGACAACTCATCCTTATTTGTCTTGGAGGTGTAGCGGAGAGCAGAGGAAATACGCTCAGGTATTCCTCTTTTAAAAATTAACCCTTTCCACTTGAAACGTTAGGTATGTTGAGTTCACGTACGTTATAAGTGTGCTAAGTGGTTCCTAGATTGCTGCATTTTAGGCAGGAACTTAATAAGGAAGATGGGCAGGAGTGCTTGGAGCCCCTTGCTGAATCCCAGAGGACCACCATGTCATTTAAATTTAAAAAAAAATAAATAAAAATGCTCCCCTTGTCTAGGATGCTTCTCAGCTCTACCTGTGAGGCACCATTTCGACTAGTTTTGAAATGGGGGCAGGCACTGGAGCTCGGCTGCCAGCCCCTCTTCCCCAGCCAGCCCAGGTTACCCTTGGCCCCATCTCTAGATCCGTCCTCTCCATTCCCATCCCCAGGCTTGGTTGCCCTTGGCAAGCGCGGGTGGCTGGGGACCGCTGACCGGCGGCAACCCGCCGAGCTCCTCTGTTCCTCGGCCTTTGGTTGGTAGCTTCTGGTGCAAACTTGTGAAGAAATTCTGCTCCTGCATGCGTTGAACAGTGCGGTGGGAGCTCGCAGCATGTTATTCTATGCCTGATGAATTCGGTTTCACTTTTCTGCTCTCAATAATTCTGAGAAAATCACGGTGATTTTTTGTTACAAAGTTCTTTCCAAAGGTGCCGTTTTGGAAAAGTTTATTGTTTGATGTTACATCTCATTTGCTTACCTGTATTACAGTTGTGGAAGTTGCAGCCAAATCCTTGTTCATAGCGTCCTCCTTGGTAGCAATGGGTTTGAGGAGGTTTTGGGTTCTTTTTTTTTTTTTGGTATAACACTATGCCAGCCCATGCTTAACGCTGTCAGCTCACAGTCTTGTATTTCTTTCACATATTGATATATTTTTCACATATTCTTATATGTCTTATATTCTCACGCATACAAACTTTGTTTTCTAAATAGGCTTGGAAATTTTATACAAAAGGAGTATGACCATGGAGATTACAAATGCAGATTAAGGCAGTGCTATATACATATTTTTTTCCTCTTTCTGTCCCCATTGCAATGCTGTAAATAACAAGGTTCCTCCAGCCTTGACATCAGATGGGTCTCTCTCCTGTGTTGTAAGTCACACAAGCCGCACGTGTTTAGATGGAAGAAAACACTTCTGTACCGTAGTTATGCAGAGAAAGTGAGACAGCGGTCTCTCCTAATTTATTTTGTGCTGATAGATGCTTGCCATACCATTGCAGTACAGTTCTGTACGTGCCCTACCCTATAGTATCCTGACCACTTGTAAATATGGCCAACTGTGTGAGGTTCAACAAGGCCAAGTGCCGGGTCCTGCACTTGGGTCACAACAACCCCAGGCAACGCTACCGGCTTGGGGAGGAGTGGCTGGAAAGCAGCCTGGCTGAAAAGGACCTGGGGGTGATGGTTGACAGCCGCCTAAACATGAGCCAGCGGTGTGCCCAGGTGGCCAAGAGGGCCAATGGCATCCTGGCTTGTATCAGGAACGGTGTGGCCAGCAGGACCAGGGAGGTGATGGTGCCCCTGTATTCAGCACTGGTGAGGCCACATCTCGAATCCTGTGTCCAGTTTTGGGCCCCTCACTGCAAGAAGGACATCGAGGTGCTGGAGTGTGGCCAGAGAAGGGCAACTAGGTTGGTGAAGGGTCTAGAGCACAAGTCTTATGAGGAGCGGCTGAGGGAGCTGGGGTTGTTTAGTTTGGAGAAGAGGAGGCTGAGGGGAGACCTTATTGCTCTCTGCAACTACCTGAAAGGAGGTTGTAGCGAGGTGGGGGTCGGTCTCTTCTCCCCAGTAACAAGCGATAGGACGAGAGGAAATGGCCTCAAGCTGTGCCAGGGTAAGTTTAGGTTGGATGTTAGGAAAAACTTCTTCACTGAAAGAGTGGTCAGGCCCTGGCACAGGCTGCCCAGGGCAGTGGTTGAGTCCCCATCCCTGGGGGGATTTAAAAGATGGGTAGATGCGGTGCTTGAGGACATGGTTTAGTGGTGGACTTGGCAGTGGTAGGTTAATGGTTGGACCTGATGATCCTAAGGGTCTTTTCCAACCTTAACAATTCTATGATTCTAAATAGGGTAGCTCTGCTTTTCCAGGTTATCCTCACTATTAGAATGCAGGTTCTGTATGTAATTATAGTTAATGCAAATCAGCCAGCGACCTTTCTTCATGCCAGGTCGTGGTTGATGGGATGTCAGTGATGTATTTGACGCTGATCATGCTAACTACTCATTGCTCAGGTCGGCGAAGCCTTCGCAGTGAATGAGGCAGGGAAATTTCTCACTGTGAGCAGAATTTAGTGAGATAAAATTTAATTTTAGACTGTTGGCAAGATTAAATTCTGTTAATATTCAATGGGTAAAACTGATGGTATTCCAGCAAATTATTTTAAGTTTTTCACGCTGGAAAAATGTAAGTGAATATTGTTGGCAAATGATTATTGATCTAGACAAGTGTGTTAAACGTTTCTTGGCAGCCCTGTATTCCACTTACAATTTAGTTTAGTGACAGCTTTTATAAATAACCCTAAAGCAAACTCTTGATAGAAACAGGTTATTGTTTTTTCTTTTAGACAGATTTTGATACTGTAAAATGCATGTGTTTGGAAATGGTCTCTGTGTATTTTGTTTCATCAGCAGTATACGCAGCCTATAATATCTATTCTGCTAATTCTGCAAATTGACTGGATTTTGTTTCCCTTTAGCTTAAAGTATTAAACTACGAAATATTGTGTGATAGCAGGCTGAGCCTGGCTAAATGCATTTGGAGTCCGTTTTGCTTTATATAGTAGTACTTACTAATTAAGCGTGCAGCTCTTCAAATAATCATGGCAAAGAATTGTTTCTAAAAGTTGGCTTTCGACGCTGGTTCCGTCAGAAGCAGCATCCTTAAGAGGATCTGTCTTGAAAATCCTGAAAACTTGTAACTGCAGGCGCTGCACCACTGCAGCACTTGGTACCTTAGTCCTGGGTGGTGGCCTGGCTCAAAATGATGAAAAACGAGGGCATGGGTGAAGGAAGCAGCAGATAAGCATGGCAGCGAGCGGCTGGTTTGAGCTGCTGAGTGCTCAAAGTCGCGTTGTTTGTAGTTGTTTTGAGGAATGCTTTGGTGATGCTTACCTAAGCATCTGTGCCATCTGCTATCCTCTGCATTTTTTCTGTGTATTTACCAGTTTTCCATGTTTCATGCCATGTTAGGAATTTATATAAAAAAGGGGGTAAATACTAACGAAACTGGAACTATGAGTGGTGGTAGGAGACGCTCCTTTAGGGCACCACTGAGACGTTCAGCAATACTTTCAATACTACGGTACTTACTCAGCCCTTGGAGCTGACATCGGCACATTCAGCAAGGCCTGCCCGGGGTCACAGCCTTCCAGGCTTTTTCACAAAACGCCTTTGGAGCGCGAAGAGTCGGTGCTGGCAGGTGAGGAGGAGGCCGTGCCGAGCAGGAGCTGGGAGGTGGTCGCACCTTGGGTGAATACGCAGCAATTCTGCGTTTAGCGACCTGCAGATCTACCACGCCTGCTCTTCACGTTACGTGTGGGGCTTGTGTTCAAGTTCTAGCTCGTCTCTTGGTCAAATGGTTAAACCACAAACCTTATGACACTTCATGGATAAAATTGGCTGTATAACTTAGTGCACTTGTAACTGACTTTTAAAAGTAAATAAGGCTGTCCTTTCATTTCTGTTTCCTTCCTTCGCTCATCACTCTATTAAATATTCTTTCCCCTTATACCTCTCTTTCCTTTTCTCACATAAAGATAATCAATACATGGATTTTCAGTTTTTTATTTTGAATCATTCACTTATTTTTTATGTCAACTCTGATCACATGTCCCTTTTTTGTCTTTTAGGTCATACCCTTAGATATAACACTGGAACTCCAGAAGCAGATCATGTCGGAGTTAGAAATTCTTTACAAGGTATATAGATTTTCTCATTTTCATTATTCTTGCTTATAATCATCTTACAGCAAATTTTAAAACAGGCTTCTCTTTTTCCTTTCTTTTTCCAGTGTGACTCATCATATATCATAGGATTTTATGGTGCTTTTTTTGTAGAAAACAGAATTTCATTGTGTACAGAGTTCATGGATGGTGAGTTGTGTATCTAGTGTGCTTTTGATTGCTAAGTATGTAAATGGGAAAATCATACCAAGATGTGCTTCTCCAGAATGGAGCAAAATGCAGTAGCATGACTTGAAAATGTAAAGTATTAATAACTTTGCAGGTAGATTTTTAAAAAAACAGGTTGGTATTGGAATCGTGTTATGTTCTCCATGGTACGCTGTATTTTCCCGGAGTGTAACTTCGCTTACTTTTATTGAAAATGTAAATAGAACAGAAATAAATGCTAGCTTAATTTGTGGTTTGATATTCGAGTCTTCCATACAATCTGTCCTCACTGACAAAACAGCTGTTCCTCACTTTTACTGTTTTGATAGCCAAAACAGATTTTCTTTTAAAGAAATCTATTAACCCAATGTCCTATGTGTTTTCAGTGGAAATCGTCTCTTAATTGCAAGACAAGGAATTATTTTCTAACGCAGCTGTTTAGCAGTGCTGCGCTGAGTTTCTTTTTGAGTGTACTCTTGTTTCTCCCAGTGCGAATCTTGAGACCAAGAGTATCCCCTTCCCCACAATCTGATGCTACTGTCGTTATGGAGATGTATCAGTACTTTGCTTTGAAATCTTGTGCTGTGTGGCATTCTTGGAGAAAAGGCAGGAGAAGTCTACTGATTACAGCAATTTATAATCATTGCTGCCCTCTGTGTATCAATTCTGAGAGCGTCTCATGGCAGATGCAGTCCCCTTGTGTCTCGTGCGCGAGAACCCCCTTCGCAGCGTTCAACTTTTAACACCACATTGTTGTTACAAGCAATAGTCTGTTCCTCTCTCCAGGATTTTCTTATGAGCCAGCATTTTATGCCCTATCCAGGTTTTTCACAAAGGTTCGGTTAAGCTGGATATAAAGAAGTAAGGGTCTCGCAAATAATTTGCTGTGGAGGGAAGGCTTCCTGGCAGGAAAAATCTCCAAAGCCAAATGTGTACCATTAAGCATCGTTGAGTAGCTTCTTTCTTTCTGATGGGGACCGCAGATAAAGCCCTTTAGGGTTTTATGGTGCATTTTGTTTTCTCCCTGTTAGAATGGTCTGTTATTACTGTGATTTCTCTCTTTTTACACTTACTCCCTCTGTCCCCGTGATCACTGTGCCCCATTTCCAAGTGTGAGTATTCTCGCAGATTTTCTACATTTGATGACAAAGTATTATACTTATTCAGCAAAGCCCACAAGTGAAATCCTCTGCTGTCCTCATGCTGTGTGGCTACTAGCCATTTCTCTGTTCTGTCCTTGCAGTTGCACTCAGACTTGCAAGCCTGTGTTAAGCAGTAGTCACGTGCAGTAAGGAAGCATCTGCTCGTGCCAAAACACGCATCTGCCTGGAGTATGTATGCTCCTACTAATTCAGAGATTTTTAAAAATGATGGACATAAATGCTTGCAGTTCTGCATTCTTGTTTGAAAATATTTTAGCCTTTAGGGTATGCATCCCTCACGATGTTGCACGACGATGGTGTTGACTGACCATGCACAAATTACTTGGAATTATACTGGAGATGACCTCTGGTCTGCCTCATGTTGTGCGCTCCTTCTGGCAGAAAGCAACAGCAATCATTTAAAGGAAGAACAAAATGCAAATAAAGGGACCTTGCCATTTTTTTTCCCGCAGACCTTTAATTTTGATGCGTAAGGATGCAGGTGAAGATAAGAAAAAATACTTTCTCACCCTGCAGATGAACAGCTTTAACCTTGACAAATTTTTAGCTGTCTTAGGCCAGTTTGTAGTATTTCCTGAATCCATATCCCATGACCCTGCTTACCCGGTTGTATCCTGTACCATATTCCAAAACACAGGCATTTCCTTTTTGAATTACCTGGATACAGATGGCTCTGCCTCTTTTGGGATCCTCATGACTTACGTACACGTAGGGGAAAGGTGCCCATACGGTATCATACTGCTTCTTCCCTGACACCTGCAAGCAGGAGAAAGCCAAGTAACTCCAAGCCTGCAAATACCAAAACACTGAGGTTCAGCTGACCTGGATCGCCCTCCCACCTGCCAATTGATCTTAAAGAGCAAGAGAGGTGTGAAATGAGGCTTTCTAATCTTTGCCCCTTTATATTTATAATAAAGATGATGTTCTAAAGAAAGATGGTGAAATGCACTATTGCCTTTTACTTATGTTGTTGCCTCTTCTCCTTGAAACTGCTGAACAGCCGCTAAATGCTCCTTAAAAGCAGCGAGAGGTGCAGGTTATCAGACTGTACCTGGATGTCTACACATAGCTATGGGAGCTAACATTATTTGGATTTGGAAATGTCCACTACAGAATTTTTTCTCCATAGAAAAATAGCAGATTTCCCCAATAGTTTACAAAAAGATACTTTCCTTCATTTTTCAAACAGTGCTGCCTTTAGTAACATCTGAAATAGTGAGACTTAGCAGTTTGGTGTATGAAAATAGGTCTTTTTTTGTCCAAAATTTAAGGATATGTTATGAGCATTAACACCTGCCATGTGATTGCCTTCTCTTTGGCTTTTGTAATGAGAAGTAGGTATCTGTGATGCTACATCCTCTTATTTCCATTAAATAGTACTTACATTTACTTTTAAAACTGAGATTCGTTATAATCCACAGGCAATGTGGACACTATAATTTGAAAGATTAAACTTAATGAACGAATAGCGGTTTCAGTGACCTGGAATCAGAGCAACATTAGTGAAGGCAAACATATACTGTATTTCTGACAGTAGAGATGATGAGGAAAATGAGGGGGAAAACCAACAACCACCACCACAAAACCCCAATCATTAGAATAAGAAGTATAGTATAAATAAGAACTATTGTATAATTAAGGCTGAAGACTGGAATAAGGACCTTGTGACTTCTTTGGATTGCAGCATTTCAGAATGAATGGGTTTTACTTTTAAAAACTGAACCATGATCAAAGTCGAAGGTGTTGTTTTCTTAGTTGCTGAGTATTGGCCCAACTCTTTTCCCAGTGGTGTCGTCAGTAAAATCCATATGCTACACTGAGAGCAGAGTTAGATCAGTGCTGAGCACTTCTGAGAACCTCAAGCCTTGAATAAGACAGCACGCTCTTGCAAGCTAACAGTAATATGCTCTGCCTGTAATTTCCTTGTCCATTTTTTTTTTTTGCCATTCTACTTGGATATTTTTAATTTTCGATTTTAAATTTACTGTCTTGCCCAAGAATTTGTATTTCACCCCAGGGACATTTTGAACACTGGTTTGGTCGTGAATCTCCTTTGCAGAAGATAAGGGAAACAATCCTTCCGGGTGCCTTGGGAATGTCTGAAGGGCCATTCGAGGGCCTTAGGCTTCTCCCTTTCCCCATGAATGTGTGATGCTGGCTGGACAGGGCTATGCCAGATAGCAAGTTGTGCCCCATACTGGAGTTTACTGGCCAAACTTACCTGCCTGCCCAGGAGCTCCTTGTCTTTGATTTTCAGACATCAGTGTGGACACAGACTGCAACGCTCAACCAAACTTTCACTGGTTTGATCATCAGGAGGAAACAGCTTTAAGCACGTGTATAAGCATCATATCAGATACCGTGTAATGCTAGCGCCAGGTTTTGGGGGTGAGGGTTAGGATACTTTGAACTTTGAAGTCCACTGTTGCTCTTTGGGATGACTTCGTTATTCCCGAGAAGTTACTCCAAGCCTGGTGGTTTTGAGTTCTCCAATTCCGATATTCTGTCCTGTGACTGGGAGGTTTTCTGTCAGGAGTTTGAGTATTAATGCTGCAAGCAAAAATAAGTAATGCAGGTGAAAAGAGACCTGAGTACTGTTTCATGTGTTTATTCAGAGTTTGGTAGGTTTTTAAGGTCAGTTATTTCTGACACAGTTATTGTTATATCATTGATGGTGTTTTTATTAATAACCAAGGCCTAGAAAACCCTTGTGACTTCAAATCTAGGGCAGTATTTCATTTTGTATTACCTAAGTGCGTTTTGTTTGTCCCTGCAGGGGGTTCTTTGGATGTTTATAGAAAAATTCCAGAACACGTACTCGGAAGAATAGCAGTAGCTGTAAGTACTTTTTTCTTTTTGTCTTTCAGTTTTTGATTGTGCATGTAACACATCTCTGATTTGAGTGCGCACGTGCCCCCTTGGGACACAGAGTCATCGCCAGGATCCGTGTCCTCGTTGTGTCTGTGTAAAAGGGAGGGTCCTTCCTATCGCATGCTCTTCCTAACCATCCCGTGTGCACAAGGACACCGGGGTTAAGGAAGCCTTCCTTTAGAATGACCAACACATGAGTTGCCAGAGGCTCAAGAAATGTAAAAGGCAGTGATAAATTGAATGGGATAAGGGAAAAAAAATCATGAATTTGCTGGAGAACTGTGTGGTCATATTTCTTTGTATCAACCCTTGTAGGATGGAGCAGTCCTCTTAATTGCCTTTATTTAGACTTTAAGTCCTTCTGTGCTATATGATTCCTTTAAAAAGTGATTCAGAAGCCCTGTCCTAGCCCTTACGGTGATCCCTCGTCTGCTGCTTCTGCCGATTCTCCTGTGTAATTTCCATTCTAACTGTCCTCATTCTGTACAGAGTAACTCAATTAGATTTGCTTTCCAGGTTGAAAAATTAAGTCGGTTCCTGTTATCAAAATGCAATGGCAGAACACATTTTCTGTCTTCCCCTGTGGTGGATGTACTCCTTAAGGCGGACAGGGAGGAGGCTGAAGTTTTTATTTGGCACAAGCCAGGCCTGACGAAGGCTGCCTGGGGACAGGCTGCTCTCCCACCCCTGTGCTGGGACCCTTTGCACGCGAGCCCTCACGGTTGAAGAGCTAATAGTCATTGTAGGGGTGGTGAGCAGGGAGATGGGCTGTGATCTGGGAAGAACTATCGGTCCCCGCTGTCTACTCAGTTTGGTAGCAAGGTGTTGACAGTGGGATCCTTAGAGCGCCTGGTAGCCCATCGTTGTGTCTCAGCAGCGTTCAGTGACTTTGCGTTGCTAGAAATTCACTAGCCGTGATTGGAAACTCAGTACAAAAAAGAAGTTCCACATTTTGCCACAGCTGAACACAGGGTAAATGACCAGTGTCTTAGTGGATCTCACAAGGGAGAGAGATACTGCTAAACAATTGCTAAATATAAGGAATACTTTGATAACTTAAGCAGTTTAAAGGATAACAAAGTTATTCTATCATGTGCCATTTAATTAAGTGCTGGGTTTTCACATTCATTATACATCAAGCTGACAATTTAAATCCTTTAATCCAACACAGGCAGCTATTTAGTCTCTGTTCATTGTAATTCACAGCTCTACTTTCTCTTAATTTGTGTGGCCTGCCCAGGGTGATGAACATCCTTCTCTGATGCTGTTTCCTCTAAGTAGTTTCAAATCTGCTCATTATATAGCTTAGCAGTTTCTTATGGAATTTGAATGCTTTTCACCTTTAGTTCAGAGTAAAACCGTTTCATCTCTCCTTCCCTATGGAGCAATGAATGATAAGTTGCTCACGGTGTCCTCATATTCCTGACGCTAAGTAGCATGTGTATAGTGTAATAATACTGGGATGGGCCTTCAAGCATTTCTTCAGATGCTTCTCCCTTCTCCTTTTCCTTATCTCACTTCAGGTTATGTACTTAATACCTCCACACTAACTTACCTTATCGTTTCCGTACTTGCTTTTGTCTCTCCTCTCCCCCGTCATCCCCAGCCCGCCTGGCTTGGTATTCTGCAGATGTTCTCTTCCAGTTTTTCCCTTATCCATAATGGTGGTGCTTCAGCCCCATCTTTTATGTCTTGAGATTTTTTTTTTTTTTCTTTTTGTTCACCTGCAGGGTCACCTCTTTACAAACCTGTTAGTTAGCGAGCATGACTCCCTGACATGGATGGTGAGCTGATACTTAACTTTTTCTAGTTATTTTATTTGCTGCTTTAGCAACCTGTACCGTGCCCACTGCAGTGCAGGGGGTCAGTAGAGAGGGGAACAAAGGAGCAGGTGCCTTCAGAGAAGGAGCTCGCCCCTTTCTCCTGCTTCTCCCTAACAGAAGGTGTGCGCTGAGGCTGAACCAGCACTGGCAGCTTCCTCTGCTCTGGTGCTGATTTTGTGCTCGATTGCCATAGTAGACTTGTTGGAAGGAGGCAGTGAAAGCCTTTGTTTTCTCTATAATTTATCAGTGGCAGCAGGAATGGCTCCTTGAAGTCTTCACAAATGGCTACCCTGCGTCTTGGTGCCTGACATTTCAGTAGAGCCCAGCAGCCCAGTTTGTGGGTTGGGGCACCTTTTTGCCAAGTACTGCACACAGACACCATAATCCCCACCCCGAACAGCTTGTGGAGATTACCCAAAGCCTGGAGGATTTCTGTTCAGGTACTGATGAGGAGGAGAATGTCAAACAAAAGCCGGAGGTTGCATGGATGGATTCTGTGGACAAAATCTGGAGCTTCTGTAGTCTCTCTTTTTTCCCAGTTTGTATGTTTTCTTTCTACCTTCCTCGCACCATGTACACAGAGTCATTTGTCTTTTATTCTCCTGAGACTTGTACAATGCATTAGTCTATTGAAGCTGCTTAATAATATGTGTGACCTGCACATCTGTTAATTAGAATACCCTTTTGTTATATTTGTAGAAGTTTTTAAGGGAAACCGTTTCCAGAGGAAAACGATGCAGGCACGTATAGACATTTAGCAGCATCCCAGCATTCCCCTCACTCCTACTTGATGATTTTCTTGCTTCCTTTCTTGTTGTACAAATATAATCATCATGAAAAGCGATGGACTGACAACCCTGAAAAACGATTGTCCTACTCACGGCAATGAGCACGAAAGGCACGGCAAATTCCAGCTGGTCTAGAACAAGATCTGTGTCTGCTCAACAGGGCCCGGCAAAGGGAGCACGTTAGCCCTGTGCCGCACTCGCTCAGTTAAACACCGAGTTGTTCTCGAGGTCCTTTCCTTGCACTATTTGATCTCCACAGGCTGGGGCTGAACCACCTGAGACACATCCCTTTCTTGACAGCCCTGACTTTCTGTGGCTGAAAGGATAGGACTGTGTTGCTACTCGTTTCTCACCCATTTCCTTGAAATACTGCTATAAATGCTTACCAGGTATCTGCAATGCACTGTTTAATGGTCATGAATGATACTCGCTTTCTCGTGCACTCCCCTCCCAACCAGGTTTTCTCATGGTTTGGCAGGAACCAGAGGAGAGTTTTGTCTGCTGAGACGATCAAACATTTTCTGATGATAGCAACTGCCACTGTATTTTTTTTCTGATGTGAACCCTTATCTGCTGAGAATGAAACTGGATATCACAGGGTCACGTAGAATATACATAGTCTTATACCATAGTGGTGTTCTGCGCTCTTGTTATCCATTTCCCGTTGAAGAAGTGATCACCATGAATTGTGACGGGCAGTCAGCTTTCAAGCTGAAATGGCAGGAATGTATTGCCGAGTCTGATACTCTCCTCTCTCCGTTATTTTTTTGAGGAGTAAAGGGCGGGGAGGAGGTTTGAAGCTGAAAGACGGGATGGTCAAAATAAAGCAGGGCAGTGAAAAGAAATCCTTAAAGGAGGAAAGCATTTGCCAGGGCGTGGGGAGACGCACTGGTTTTTCAGAGGCAGGATAAAGTGCTAAGAGAGGTAGAGGCTGCTGAGACTTGGGTCCCCAAGAAGCTGGAGGGATCTCTGACTTCATCGTAAAATTCATCCTGGTTGCCTGTATGAGACAGTGTCAACAAGAAGAGGAAACCTCTCTTCTTTCTTGTGTTCTTTATTTTGTGCAAGGGACTGGTGCGTTTTTCCAAAGGAAAAAGATACCTTGGGAACCCCAAAGTGATGTTGTGGTCGCTCCTGTTTTCATACTGATGTGTACTTATTTGGGTCTGCCAATGTAAAATTTGTTCTACCTTTGCTTGCCACTTCACACATTTATTTTCACTTCAATTTCTGAAGCAGTGACATTGTGCACTGTATTTTGAGTGCTAATGTTGATTGAAGTTCTCCCTGAAAGGATGTGCACTTGAACTGTCAAGAGAGTGAGTTATTGACAGCAGGTAGAAGTACTTTTTGTGTCAAGGCTTTGTCAAGTCATTGTTGTAGAACCTACTTTACTGAATACCAATAATTCCTGCTAGATGTTCAATCAAAAGATACTCTCTTCCGGCACCTTTTTAGAATAATATTTAATACTTAAGAGTCCTTTCCTAATAGGCAAATGTAAGGTAAGTGAATAATGGTACTTTACACTACGTTAGTCCGTTCGAGGGGCTCCAGTGCACATATTTGCAGCCCAGGATAAAGGGAAAAATTCTTTTCATTCCTTTGTACACTGATGCTGAGAGAATCGGAATGTGAGAGTTTGTTTAATACCATGTCTTTTATAACTGCTTATTCAGCACATGTTCCATAATAAAGATGTTTAATAAGACACAGCTGTTGATTTTTTTTTTCTGTAGGAAATGTTTCCTTTTTTCTATGAAAACGTGCTTTAAAATAAATTAAATAATTTTATAATGATCTTAAAGATTTTACATAGTCTAAATATGTATTTAATAATCAAAGCAGCTTACTGTTCTCAAAATCACTTTCACCGTTGGAGGAAGCCTGAAATGTTGCATCTTCTTTATTTTTGCATCAGTACTTTTTTTTTTTTTCTTCTTATGTCAAAATGCTGTGTAAGTAGAATTCCCCTGTTCTGCTTTCTGAAAGGCTAACGTGAACAAGGCCACACTGCTGGGCGTGCAGAATTTGACTAAGGCCTTTTGTTACAGGTAATTACCATCTGAGGCCATGAGATGGTTGGGTATGGAGTGTGAGTTTAACACTGAGGAATTGCCACCTAGAGCAATTTACTGGGGATCCAGAATCATTATTTGCTTTACAAAAGAGATTCAGATTCCACTGACATTGTTTTTGCTTACAGAATAAATTTTAAAATGAGCTGCTAATCCAATAGGAAGGCTGAAAATTACTATGCTATCTGCTTTGAGGCTGTATAATATTTTTAGCACTTCTGGTTGATCACTGCAACAGAAGTAATTTCATTTCAGCCTACTCAGACAATGAAAAGAGTGTAATTGTTTTGTCTGAAAAACTCATACAACTTTACAAACGTCGGAAATGCTTTATTGTTCTGGAGATGCACAAAGAGAGTGTCCAAGGAAAATGAATGAAATGTCATCTCATGGATGGAAACTTTGCAAAAAAGATTTGCTCTATTAAAATAGCTGGCTGAGACAGCAGGGGTGGTTTGGGTAGAAAGTAAGCAGTAGTAGAAATATATTTGTTGAATCTTCTTAGTTCTCTGGGCTTGTAAAAGTAGTAAATCTAGGGGAAAAATTACTATGCTAAAAATGCAAGAAGTATTGGGGTTTAATTACTTTACAGAAACAGAACCTGCAGAGAGGATAACTCGTAATATCCAACTGCTTTCTTAGCGAGTCGACTGAACGGCTTGTTTAATTTGGGGCTGTTATAATCATATTGTATATAGAAAATAAACAGAGTAGCAGCTGGATCCAGTGATGATCGTGCCAGATCTGAAAGAGCCGTGTGTACATACTGTGTAAGGAGGTGTCACGGGTGGTTGTTTTGGGAAGTACACCTGCATCGATACTACAAATGCATGTCCTACGAGTTTTCATTAAAATGCATCTCGTACCTAAGTCACTCCAATGCAGTACTGGAGTAATGGGTTTTTCAGTTTGTTTTTAACAGTTTAGCTAGTGGAAGGAGCAAATTCCGGAATAGCAGGCCAAAGTCTGCCCCGATTCTGGTCTTGTACGGGTCCCAATTGTATTTTCTGGGGCTGTGGGATACAGTAAGGCTTGCGTTTGGTCCAGGATGAGTAATATGAAGAATAAGACAATTTGTACAGTTCAAGAAGAAATGTTCAGCATTTGCATTGAGTAAGTAAAAGCATGGGAAGTAAAGGAGGAAAAAGTACAGGTGCACCAAATGGGAAGAAAGAGAAAGGGAGGATGAAGTGGAAGAGGCTAGTAGAGATTTTGTTATTTTCCGGCCTTTAATTTCACTGGGTTGCTTTTGTTGCAAGAAGACAAATTATTACACACTTTGTCTTTCATGATTTTTAACACGCCGACAAAGACAGATGAATTAAAAGTACATTGAAATGCCTAAAGGGATTCAGTATAAGCTCAACCAACTTCAACTTACAGATCCTGGGAAGAAGCTTATTCGTGTGTTCTTAAAGAACCTCTTGCTGTGTAGTCTGCAGCAGGTTTGCAGCACGGGTTTGTCTGGGTCCTGCGATCCTTTGGAAGGGATGCTTTGTCTCCCCTTTTTGTGGTCCTGGCTCCATTCTTCGTTGGAACTTGGGTCTTTAACGACTCATGCCAGCTGAAATGTGTAGTGTTTCTTACCAGGAATCTTTAATATGTGGTGTTGTTTTTTCTTTTAAATCCAGGTTGTGAAAGGCCTTACCTATTTATGGAGTCTAAAGATTTTACACAGAGGTGAGTAACAGATGTTTTCTGTTTTCCGATGAAATACCATATTATTTTATTTTAACAACACTTTCTACAGAGACAATAGGCCATACTAACATCTGGTTTGATTCCAGTGGAGTAATGCGGAATGAATCTTACTCATTAGTCTTGCAGATTTTCTGATAAAATATTTTTACTGCTGTTCTCTTTTATTGCCCTCCCTCCTCCCCTACAAAGAAAAAAACTAAAGACAGAAATTAATTTTATAGAGATTTAGATGCTTAGGGTTACAAACAGGTGCCCAGTGGAAAAATCAGCAAGGAAAATCAGATGTTTGACTAGTATTGAAAATAGAAGATAGATAATGAATTTTCTTATGTACTTCAGAAATCTCACGTGACAGCCACAAGCGTTGCTAGAGTCTCAGATCTCTAAAATCGTGGCCCACTGTCCTTTAACACGGTCATGAATAATTAAAGAAACTTTAAACCTGCTTGGACGTAAGCCATTTTTGGGTTTTGCTGTTTATTCTCCTTTCTGAAGCTAATCTGTATTTTTTTAAACTTCTCATATCTTTCTTGCTTTTTAGTGTTATTACATTTTGTTAAAAATTTGTCTGTTGTGGTAAGTTAATTCAGATATACTAGAACTTTCAAAACCAATGTCAGTTCTGGAAACAGTGGCAAATGCTGTTTAAAGAACAAAGAAGCCCTTCCCCCTACACCACCCCCCAAAAAAGAGGCAAGAGAAACTCATTACATTTATAATGTTTCTAAAGTGTCTGAAAGTAACTGCTCTGGTTCCTAATGTTGCTAACAATACTGTTTAATTTAACCCATCTGCTCACTCAGCCCGTGTGCACAGTTGGAGTGTGCAGTAACCGACACCATTTGTGATTGAAAGAGAAGTGTAAAGTAGAGAGACACGTAGAAAATTTTAAGTTGCAAACCAACTAGGTAAGGCCATTTCTTCTGGGGTGCCTAGTTTTGGAGTGGCTGAGAAGTAGGTGCGAGGCTCTGGCAAGGTGATGAGAAATGCCTGGGTTAGGCGCCCAGTGTCCTGGGGTGATCGGTGCAAGGAGTCGGGCGCCTCTGGAGAGTCATCCAGAAATCTGTGCGCTGAGTGGGACGAAGAAGCTAATGGGAAACGCTAATTACCAGTATGTATTGAGGTCCTGCCCCTCCTCGGGGCTCAGGCTCAGACTGTCCTCAGGCTTTTGCGGAGAGTTTGTAGTGGAGGAGGAGATGGATCCTTCCTTTGTGTAATGGCCCAGCGAGCAGCTGTGCAACAGGGCGTCAGCTTCAATTCCTCCTTGGTCTCACAGCATCTTCTTCCCGGGAGATCGCTCTGACGTGAGAGCAAAGGCTCTCTCCTGGGTGGGAGAAAGAGGGCCGTGGCCAGAAGAGTGAGTGGAGCTCAAGTAAGGACTTGGCTTTGTTACCCCCGATCAGAGGGTGAGTGCTCAGGCTGCTGGTGTATATGACCCTAGAAGAACAAAAACCCAGAGTCCATGACCAGCTCGGTGGTTGGTACCAAGGAGGCTTCACTTCTGATGATGGTTTAAACATTTCACCTACTCCTAAACCTGATGGTTTAAACATTTCACCATTTCGAGAGGAAATGGCCTCAAGCTGCGCCAGGGAAAGTTTAGGTTGGATATTAGGAAAAACTTCTTCACTGAAAGAGTGGTCAGGCCCTGGCACAGGCTGCCCAGGGCAGGGGCTGAGTCCCCATCCCTGGGGGGATTTAAAAGCCGGGGAGATGTGGTGCTTGAGGACATGGTTTAGTGGCGGACTTGGCGGTGGTAGGTTAACGGTTGGACCTGATGATCCTAAGGGTCTTTTCCAACCCTAACAATTCTATGATTCTATACTAGCCTGGATGTTGCCAGATGCAGGGATGTCTCAGCTCCATCCACTCTCAGCAAGACGATGAGCAGTCTAGATGCCAGAGCTGCCTCAAGATTGTCAGAATAAATATGAAAGAAAAAGGAGCTGGAGCATCCGTGGCTGGGTATCGCTCTATAGGCTATGTGGTCTTTGCCATGCTTTTGTAACACCTAGAAAGAAAAAGCAGATTTGAATTTTTTTTTATTATTATTTTTAATTTTTTCATTAATGATTCTGGCCACCTACTGAATGTGATTTGGAGAGATCATTGTGGTCAAGCAGAAATACTGTAACTGTAACATTTTATTGTTGTTCTGCTGTAAATTTAGAACCTCGGTCTGATTTTTGCTTTGCCAGTAAAACAAAATCTCCCCTTCCGTATGGGTTTCATTGCCTTGATTGAAGAGCAGCTCCGAGTTTTTGATGAATTATGTATGGTCCTTGCTGCGGTCCAAAGAAAAGCGCAGAAACTGATTTTTCATCACACTTCAGATTCTTCTGGCCTTGGTCTGTTGCTAGATTGACCAAGGTGAGAACAGCACTGCAGAATACCATGGAGGGGATAACTAGCATTCCAGGGTTCAGCAGAGTTTCCTCAAGGGATTGCTTTTCAGTATTGCTCCGTACCCGTTTTTAAGATACAGAACATGTGTGTGTACTTCTGTCTCTTAAAAATGGGTTACAGAGTAACACGGTGCAAGGAAGATGCTTATTTCTCAAAGGAATCTCCTTCAGCTGTCTCCTGGTTTTAATGCATCAGAGGTAAACGGAAGAAAATTTACCCCTGACTTCCTTGCTGCCACACGTAAAGCAGACCACGCAGAAAGCTCGCGTAGGCTAAAAAGTCAAGAATTTCCACCCTGGTGATAAGGAAGGTGGAGAAGCAATCATGGTGAAGAAGCTGTGTAAGGCAGTGCAGCAAACGACAGTTTGTGACTAGAGCATGGATTAAAGCAAAGGAAACAAACAATGAGCAAGTCTTTTATTCCAGATCAGACATTTCAGCAAATATTACAGCTTAACTTCAAAACAAACCTTGCAACTAATGAGGTGATAGCCGTGCATATTAATAAACCCAAAGCTGTAGTCGTAGTCATCACACCCACATCAAACATAAACATAAGATTAACACCTACACCACTTCTTTGGAAGATGTGAGAATGTCCCAATGATAAGTGTGCTCTTTTCCCCAGAGGATAAGAAGTAGAAATGGAAGGGTAATGAGAAATTAACTTAGATTTAAAACAGAATTAGCAATTAAGCAAGTCTAATCATGTACAAAGTCAAAGTTTGTATAAAGACAAACCAAAATCTGTTAAGTTCAAGAATAAGTATAGACCATATGCATTTTATCTGGATGATTTTTGCTGTTCACACCTCCTTATTAAAAGAAATGCATGAAATAAATGTTACCCGCTTGTGTTTAATTGTACTGATCTGTATTTGTATGCGTGCCTGTGTCCTGGGGGCCGGTATATATTGCACGGTTTGGGGACCTTGGTTTCTGACTGGGTTTGGAATCGGCGTCAGAGTTTTTGGAAGTGTTTTCTGGTTTGCGACGTGCGAGGTTGAGCTAAGTGGAGCGGAGGGGTGCTGCTTGGTAGGGACAGGCACTTGTGCAGTACGGACGGTGGGTGTTCCCGTCCCCTCAGCGGGAACCGGAGTTTGCGGAGGATTTCACCAAAGGTGGCCAGAGCAGCGTGTTTGACTTTTTCCCCCTGCTTTTTTAGGTTTGTGAGAATTAATGAGCATTAGTGCCACGTATAACGAAGCACAAGCAAAAGTACTAGGGCGTGTGTGTGTATACATATATATACATACTTGTGTTTATATATGTATAGCTAAACACATACATGCACACTCGTGGACCGCTAATTTAAAAAAAATAGTCGTGGCCTCTGCAAAAAGCATGCTGATGAGGTCGTTACGGCAAGAAAATCTTTTCATTCTTCCAGCAGCTTCACTTTGTTAACAGTAATGTTCTGTGAGCTGCCTGCAGCTAAAACTGTGCTTTTGTATCTCTCGTCTCCCTTGAACCTGGCGTATTGTGGTTTTGTATTTTGAAAAGACAGAAAAAGTCAAGAGACAGCTTTTAAAAATCCGGGGCGCTTTTCCCGCAATCATTAATCTGTTTGCTTTTCAATAAAGCAAGGTGACTGAAATGTTTGGTGTTCAAAAAGGTGAACCTCTGACAGTTCTGTTTACTGGTAAGTAAGAGCTTGGAGGTCCCATTTATTTGCAGAGAGGTGAAACGACTTAGGCAGATAGATCATAAAGAGGACTTGTTCATCCTCTATAATGATGCTTCATAGAAATCATTTGTATTAAGCAAGCACTGGTAATGGGAGCATAATGACCCCTCTTGGCTCTTGTTTAAATTCTTCCACTTCTAAACAGTAATATTAATCACAAGCAGATGGTGCAGAACATTATTTATGCACATTTGTTTTCCAAAACCAAAAAAATGTTTAACCCATTAACTGAAGCGGTTTATGAAACAAAAAGGCTAATTTACTGATTGGGTGATTTTTCTCCCCACTTCCAGTATGAGATGTTTTGTGAAGTGACATTTTTGTCTGGGACTGTCACTTCCTTTTTTCTTGAGGAAATCAACGCAACCATTGGAATTCATAGCAAATATTGGCTTAAATCCCCCATTTGCAGTGCTATTTAAATTCTCCTGCAAGGACAGATAGTATTTGTCCTTAGCAGTGCTCATTTGGCTGCAGCTTGCTCAGTAGAGTCCCCAACTTGCATAGCTTCCCTTCCTTAATGGGCTGATTGCTTTTTTTATTTTGGAAATTTTTTTTTTTTAGATCTGCGGAAGGATTTCAGGATCAACCAACGCTTAATGAATGACAGATGTTTTTTTTTAATTATACCGACTTATTGTCACATCCCGCGTGGTAGCAGGGAAGGGGAGATGGGGTCTGCAGGTCCCCAGTGGCACAAGGTGATGGCTGCATAGAGCCTTGGCTCTTCCGTGGTGGGAGCTGGGCCGCCCTGCTGGGACAGGGGATAAACGTGGCGTGGTGGTTTCCTCTGGTGGGTCGCGTTTGGAGAGCATCCTGCCTCTTCCTCTGAACTCATGACGTGGCCGAGTCCTTGTAGAAAGAAAATTCGGCTATGTGCATGTTGCCTCATCACCGCTTTCCGTCAGGTCGTAGTGTTTCACGCTTAGAGCTTCCTTCTGCCTTCCCAGACCCTTCATTCTACCCAGAGTGAAAGGATTTTTGCATTGTTAAAAAATAACGCGGTTGATCCAGTCTTGATCCCACAAACCTGTTTCCATCCGTACTGCACCAAAATGTTTCTCTTGTCCATTTGGTTATTAATTATTTTTATTACATCCTTTACAATTCAAAGCAAGGGTCTCTTGTTATACTGCAGTTTTCAAAGTGTTAGTACTGCAAACAGCTGGATCTGTGGTGCAGAGCATCAGTATTTTCTGTGTGTCATTGCATCTGCTGCTCATTACGATTCAGCGCAAGCCCAGGAACGAGGTAGCCCTATTGGCTGCCATATTTTTAGAAAGAAGGTTAAACAGGATTACTGTGCAACTTACCGTTCTTCTCGGGATTCAGGATAGAGCCTGCCGAGGTACTCGGCACATCTTGTTGGATTTAGCAAAGTCACTCGACGCCGGAGAGGAGCGTGCTGCTCAGCGGGTTGCCACAAGCAAATATTTGAGTCTTCCTGAAGTTTCAGTTAGAAAACGCATTCCTAAAATGTTGTTAGGAAGCGTATGGGAGATTTTGTGACTGCGTGGATTGCTCTGTAGTGGTGGTTTGTCTCATCGCCTGAGGCGGGGGATAGGTAAAAATCCATCAAAAACGCAGCTCGTGGATTGAGTTCCTAAAGATGAACTGGAGATGGGGGTACGCAAACTGAGGCTGGCAGTGCTGTAACATGGCGAGGAGACTCGTGACTGACGTTTCCTTTGGCTTCGGGGGGAAATTGCAGAATGTACTAGCAGTATTAATACTCAAAACATAGGGCTCCACTTAAGCTATATAACGTACTATTGAATGCTCCCCTTTTTTTGAACTGGATTTTAGCTCAAATATAGGAAAGCATTTAATCAGCTTGTTAATTGAGGTTATACATTTCTATGTTACAGAGACAAATTAAGCAAGCTACTGTGGTACCAGAAAACATCTGCTAAACAAAGGCAAACTTAATGATAAACAAAATTAGGTTCTTTTCTAGTTGGGTTTCATCCATCTGCACCCAACTAGTGTTCACTTTTAAAGAAGGCAGAGATACAAGCTATTGCTTTTAATCCATTTTGACAGAAGAAAGCAGTGATTAGGCAAAGCCACTGTGCTCTAATCTTCCCAAGTTTAAGCCAGGCCATAATGCGCACACGATGCTTTCCGACTGGCGTCCCTGGGACAGAAAGATGCTCGATGTCTCCTGCACTACAGTCAGGCTGGATGTTCAGCAGTTTATTCACACATCGATTTTACAGTATGCAACAGAAGCGTACCAACTTCTTTCGGCATCCGAGGGCCTCAGCATTAAGATCTTTACACTGACAATCTGGCTTTACGAAGTGCATCGATGTTTTGTTTGCTGGAGCAGGATTAGTAATCATTTTAAGGTGTTGCTGGCAGTTAACCTCTGTAGAAGGTCTGAAAGTGTGGAATCGGAGCCGTTTTATGCAGTAGAAGCCGTGGAGGTGGAAGCCGGTAGCTTTGAATAACGGCGTGCACGAGAGCAAAGCTGCGCTGTCTGTGTTCCTGGGGCAGGAGGAGGCTCGAATGTGCTTGTGTGTTTGTGTTTTCCCTGTATTCCCATATGCGGGTGTTTGTACGATATACTTCGCATTTGTAATTGTTATAGAATACTAAATTCTGCTCTTGTCGCTCCATGGAATTAAGCGAGGGCTGTTAGAGGAGAGGGAGGCAGGGTTCATTGCGGTGTTAGAATACAAAGTCGGAGGGCTGGGATGAACCTTAAAAGGTCAGCCCGGCTATCCCTTGGTACTAAAACAGCCTTCACCGTTTGCACCGTTGCTTTTGTGCCTAAATTGTCCAGTGCCGGAGTTTGTTCCCTCTCTGTCATTTCCACTTCATGCCATAATCTGCAGATCCCTTTTTGCAGACCTGCTCCAGCCTACGCTTCAGGCAGTTGTTTAATCCTATATTTATGCAGTTGATTAATCCCTGTCTAAGTGCAGTGCTTCCACTTGTCCCTATTGAATTTCATCTTATTTTTTCAGTCTGATTTTCCAATTTGTCACGATCACTTTGAATTCTAGGTCCCATCCTTCAGTGCACTTGCGGTCCCTGCCAGATTGGTGTCACCTGCAGCTTTGGACTCGATGACCTGAAGGGTCTTTTCCAACCTAAATGATTCTATGATTTAATAACATGGATTATTGGTGTTTGAGAGGTACAGATATAATGTCGTCTGTGCTACTGACTGTTACAAACTAGAGGTTGCATTTGAAATATATCTTTGAAATATTTCCTATCAAAATCCATCATGCCAATATTCCTAACGGTCTCTATATCCGATGCGTATCTAGGATCATATAGATGAAATGCGGTTTTGTTCCCTCAACAGATGTGAAGCCGTCTAACATGCTGGTGAACACGCGAGGCCAGGTGAAGCTGTGCGACTTTGGGGTTAGCACTCAGGTAATTCCCCCTTGCGATATCTGCCCGCTCTCTTCCGAATGGCAAAGTCACCTGGCTGCCAGACAGCCAGCCCCACAGCCGGCTCCCCTCTGCTGGGACAGCCCTATTCATTTTTAATCTCCGGGCGACTTTTCTTCATCTGAATATGATTGTTCATTGTTTAATGACAGTAAAAACTGCTGATATTGTAATTACTACTTACGAATAGCAAACTTCATTGATATGCAGCTTTGATATGAAAGCGTTTTGGCCAGACAAAAGGGAGGGCAGAACGAGAGATGTGTCTGGGGAGCCCAACTGGCCCACAATAAAAATTAATATTGGGAGTAACAATAGTGGTGGGCTTTTACAATGTGCAGCACAAATTTTAATTAATTTCCATTTTGGGCCTCCCTGGAGAACTTCTCTGATAGTGACCCGTGAGCTTGCTGTGATGTTGATTTGAATTTCAGCACCTTTACTCTCAGCCAAACATGAGGACCAAAGAGAAGGTCAGCCTTGTATTATAAGTTGTCAGAGTCTGTTGTCCCTCCAGCGTATTTAGTGCTCGTTGCATTCAAGTGATGAATGTGGCTTTATTCACATCTTGAGCCAGCTGACTGAAAAATGAGCGCCTTCAATCCTACTTCAAATTGACTTTTTATATCAGACTAGTTTGGGGTACTAAAGCGATAAGCATCCTGTTTAACAGAATTGTTTAAGGTTATCTGCCATAAACTGTAATGCAGTGCTTGTTTAAATTGGAACTCTCATTCCGAACAAAAGAGAGATTTAATCATTTTTAATGCCTTTGCAGATAAATTTGTTCCCTTTTACATAATTTTTAGTTGATTTATAGGAATGATGATTGTAGGTTAAATGAGGAATAATTGCCCATTTTATTTCCACATTATCTTTATATTGTTCTAACAGACTGTTTTGTCTGATAGCTGGTGAATTCTATAGCCAAGACGTATGTTGGAACAAATGCTTATATGGCGGTAAGTGGATTTATGCAGGAATAACATTTAAATAGAAGTATTTGTTCACAGTCTTGTTCTGTGTAATGCAGGATAGACTCTAAATCAATTCTCAAACTTCATCTCTCCCCATCCCCAGCATAAGTTGTGTCCTAATTGTGTGTGCCGTGAAACAACTCCCTGTTACGGGCTCGCAGACCCACTCCCTTCCTATCTGCTCACCTCCCAGCTCTGTGACAACTGCACTTCTTGCTGATACGGAAGAGTCATACTGGAAAAGTGTTTCTTTCATGTATTTTTAGTTGTCTTTAATGCATTGTAGCAGCTGGGAACAAAGAAGAGAGACAGTTCAATATAAAAAAGCAGCTTTCCACTGGCAGCCTGCAGCTCCTTGTGGACCACTGACGCTCGGATGCTGTCCACGGTTTGGGAACCGCTGCTCGGGGCCTGCAGTTTAGCAAAGCACTTAGACACGTGCAGACCTCCGTGGCCTTCGTGATACCTAAGCACCTGTGTGGGTGTTTCCCATGTGAAGCTGCCATGGAAATTTGAAGCTAAAAATATTTGGTCTAATAATATTAGGGCATTAAATTGCATGTTGTGTGATGTTCATACCATACATATCAAGTCATCGGTACATTTGGCTTTTCTATATAAATTTTGGTCAGAATGCTTGTTATGATGAGACTGCTTTTGTCCTTTTTCTGTATGTTAAGACATAAATTCCCATCATGTTTAGATCAAAGTAAACCATTGCTGAAGATACGTCATTTGGAGGACCGCTGCTGCTGTTAGCTAGGATGTGAGGCTTGGGTTTACGGTTCCAGCTGGCCCGTGGTGGTCCTGTCTTTGAGATGAATATGGTGACGAGAGCCAGTCTGAAAGTAAACTACAAAAGTTAGCATGCATTTCCATGAGATCAATTTAATTAATTTTAGTTCTCTCTTTAACAGATGTGAAAACTTAAATGCTTCAGTTTAGAGCAATGTATTAACTGTCGTCTTTTATTTTTGGCCATTAAAATTCTTTTAGCAAACTACATATGTGGTAATATTAACAAGGAAAAAATTAGTGTTCGGCTTGTTTAAAAAAAAAAAAAGTGCAAACAATACGAAAATGGTTGATAGTTGGATTTTTCAAACCTCAGAAAAGAGGAGAGAGAAATCCATGACCTTTAATCGCTTTCATGTATTTTTTCGTACTTTCTTGTAGGAAGAAAGCAGACCAGGGTGTCCATTTATTTGCTAAGTGCTTTTCTAGTCAAGGTGTACTCATTATGTAGCTTCTGAAACGCTCATGTCACCATCCTAGAAAGACTTAGACTATCCTGTGTCATCAGAATATTATGAAAGAATGTTTTAAAAAGAAGAAAAGAGAGAAAAAACCCCAGTCTTCTATATTACCACTCCTGCTAGTAAGCCTGCTGATTTCTATGCCTCCATTTTCTAAAAGAACTGGAATATAGCAATTCAGACAAATAAACAGCTTCAAATTAATCAACTTTTCCAACTCAGCTGTTACTCTTAGTGGTCTTAAGCAGGTCTGAGAATTAAATTGTACTATGCTTTTAGTGTACAAATCAAGATTACTGTTCTCTTTCCCAGGTGTACATTAAATAAATTACTTTTTTTCTTATTGTTTATGGATGAATGTGATGCATTCATCTATTAATTGAAAAAGAGAAGCTTAAGCTAAAATGTACTTGATCTGATTTCTTGGGTTTAAAATTGTTTTGCTTGCTGAATGAGTCATTTGTCGTCATCAAATTTATAGTCTAGTCATCAAAAAATAATACGCTTTGTTTTGCTTGCTTGGCAGACTGTGAGTGAATTCGAAACTGTTAAAAAAGTTGAGGTTTCTGTTTAAAATAAATGAGCGAAACAGCTTTTTCATTGAGAAATTAAAATTTCCAACAAGAATACATTTTCTGTAAAATCATTTTATCACCACTTTCTACAGAAAAAAATTTGGATGAAAAAAAGTAACCAGTTGTAGAAATTTTGAAGAGAAAATATTTTTGAGCTGTGTATCCTTAGGATGATCTCTATGTTGCACACTTCGTGCATGTGTTATTCTTCTTTTCATCTTCTTCTCCGTGCTCTTAAATTCATGTGACTAGGCTTTTTGTTTAAATCTGCAAATGATTTACTTGCCACCATCTTCCGTGAATACCTAATTTCTAAATATAAGTTGCTGCTTAAAACTTGAGCTGTTATAGCGGAAGACTAAACCATTAAATATTGCTCAGTGTGAATTCTGCATCTGATTTGGCGGCTGGGGAAAGGCCAGGGTCTCATCTGCACTGGAGAGGTCTGCACCTGTGATCATCTTGCCACAAGCGCGGTGTCTGCCGGTAACAAAACATCCTTGGCCGGAATAGCCGATACCGCTTTATGTTATAAAGGCAGATGTATCTGTCGGTGTATGTTTTTGGCTGCATATCTGCATCTGTATGAGGATCTTTGTCAGTATAGAAGGATGCTTAAAAATCACATCCCTGTATGATGCTGTTGCAAACATTTCTAAGATATGCTGACCTAGGCTAGCTATACTTAATGAAGGCTTGCTTTAATGAACTTTAAAAAAAATAAATAAGATTTTTGGGTCACTGTTCAGCTCCAAATAAATGAGGGTCAGTCAAAAAGATTTTGTTCCAGTTATGTTCTGGGGTGGCTTTTTTAGGTTATGGCAGTTGTGGAAGGCTATCCTTAAAGATAATGTGTTTTTTTACTTAACATTCATGCTGCGATAAAAGCTCTTGACCTGGGATTAGCAGTGCAGAGTAAACATCCGAAAACACATTGGACTGGCACTAATTTGGGAGTTTGTTTTCTAAAAAAGGTCTCTGGATTATTAAAGACTAAAAATACAGCCAGTGCTTCGTAGGTGGCTGGGCTAGACAGGTGCATTAACAGCACAGTGGGGAGAGAAGTCTCATGGAGCCTTTTATTGTTACATTTCATGCTGTACTTGACCTTGGAAATGCTTAAATTGTAGCTCTCAAGTAAAAACTAGCAGTTATATTTTACAGCATTCTATTTCATGAGGCATTAAACTTGCTATTAATAGTTTTGAGTGAAGTCTTTTTTTTCTATAGGTCAAAAATGAAATTAAAGAGTATATAAAATAAAATTGCTGGCATGTGACTTCATTGATTCTTTTGGCTTCAATAACTTTGCTTTTTAAACCATAGTTACTCCCCAACCCCTTGACTCAACATTAGGAGTCTGTTTTCCTAGCGTGCCTTGCCTGGGCTCAGCAGTAGATGTATATACCATTGGACTTGCACAACTTGACCTTGCGCTTTGCCGCACGTGTGCGAGCCATTGGCTTTTTTGTTGGATAAAACAGCCCAAACACAAGTGCCAAGGCCAACTTTGCAAGGTGCATAGCAATGCATGGTGAAAAGTCTGAGCATAAATGAGTCCTTTGCTCTTGCGGAAGAGGCAAAAATAAATAAATAAGTCATGTTTGAGGAGTAGATTTGCTCTCTGCCAGGTTAGCTGGTGAGCTTTAAGCTTCTGTGCATTTTCTCAGTTGATTTGTTTGCCCTGGGCTAGCTTTTGTGCAGTAAGCACGTATGTTTGTCTGCTGGGCTCAAGAAGATGTTTCTTTCCGTCTCTTTGCAGCCTGAGCGGATTTCAGGAGAACAGTATGGAATTCATTCGGACGTTTGGAGTCTAGGGATTTCCTTCATGGAGGTATGCAAACATCTATCATTTTCATGTGCGCATTGCAAGAATCAAATGAAATCTAACATCAAAATATTTTAATGTGGTCTTTGCGTGCTCTTTTGTATGTGCATGCTTTTAACTATTGCTGAATTTCTTGGCTGTATTTAGAATGGGTTTGTTCCTACTGCCTTCAATTCAGTTAGATATAAAAAGCCTCTTTACAAACCACATAACGGTCTTAAACCCTCTATTAAAACTCCATTGGAAAGTAAGAAGTAGGGCCTGGTACATGGATGCCTCTGCGTCCTTTCAACACCTGTGGGATTGAAGATAACGGTATTTCTGTGTTGCATCTTCGCAGGCCAGGACAGGGTGGGATTTATTAGGGTTAAAATAGCGTTATGCAGATTCAAGGTTTGAGCTGGTTAATGGCCTTGCAAAATCGTTGCAGAAATATTTGCGTGATGGTATGAGTCTCTCCCTGTGTGATTAAATAAAGTGTTTGAATTTAAGTGTTCACAAGGGCTTTTAGAAAGATTTCTCACAAACATAGTTTCAAACAGGAGAAAGTCTTATCAAAATGAAGCAGTTCAAAGAGAATGTGGTCGTAAATGCAGTCATTCTGGAGAACCCATGCCTTCTGCAGGCTTAGTCGGAACAGGGTCGGTTTTGATTCAGGAAAAAAGGTTGGTTTTTTCAGCTTAGGGTTCATCAGATGTTTTAAGAAACATAAATTTCAATGATTTTATAAAAATGGATGATTGTTTATAGGGAAGATAACCTAGAGTGTATAAGTTGAGTGGAAATACCTGCGTTATGATAGCGTCTTGACCAGTGAAGTCAGATCTGGCTTGGTCTGGTCTAGGAGAAAGGACAGGTAGCTCTGGTCCGGCGGTGACCACGTATGGTATGGGTATGTTCACGTAGCCTTTTTCACGCTGGCCTTGGCTGGCCACAAACAAGCCAGCTACAGCTGGAAATCCTTGCAGCCTTGACAGCTCGAGCAGTAAGCTCTCAGGAGAGTTTTTCAACTCAAGGACAGTCCCGCGAAAGGACTTCCCCCTGCTTGGAGCGGTTGTTTCTTCCTTTAACAACAGTTCATTCAAACCGTTGATGACTTGCATCATCTTTCTTGCACAGCCTGACAAAGGCGTGATATGATTAAGTGAAAAATATAGATGCCCTTCCCTTCTCTTCTGGTGTAATGTAGTCTCATTAAGGTGAATCTGAATATACCTTCTGGTGAAGTACAGCTGATGTTTTTAGCAGCAGATTAGATAGAAGTTAAGTACTCTTGGTGCTGGCCCTCTGCATCGAGGCAAATTTCCCATTTTGTAGCCTGAAGGTTAACCAAGACCAGTGTTATGTTTTCAAACAACAAATTCCTTGCCAGATCAGTTTTGACCAAAATGAAAATACTTAATGCTGAATCATTGCATTAAGATCTTGTAACTCTCTTCCAGAGTCTGACTGAGGCTAACTCTGAATTACAATGATGACATACTTTAACGTGTCACAGGGGATGCAGTTCTCTTAATTTGTTTTACTGCAAATTTTAATGGTTTGTGATGCTGGAGAGCCCTCACAATTTTGGGAGAGGTACAGAACATACTCACGCATTCTGTAAATGAATCTAGCCAACAAAGGGCTAAAACGAGATTGTATGACATTAAGACTTGACTCTGGTATTCTTCATGGTGGAAGAGAGGGGTATAAATGCAGAAGTCCTGTAGAGCAAGCGTTTGCTGGTTCCTTTGCTGAATAAAAGATGTATTTTGATGTGCAGCAGCAATATGATGATTTATCACGTAGACCAAGATATCTGGAATGTAGTTTAGGATTATTAGTAGGTAACCTGGCTGGTTGTGAATTCGATTTGAAGGATGAATTTTGCATTATATTAGCCAACATTAGGAAAACTCCTTTAATTTGTATTTGCTCTCCTCTTTTAAACATTCTCGACTTGTTTTTTCTCTCTCACTTTCCACGAATGTCTTCTGAACCAGATGTACAAAAAACAATTTGGTTCTGTGCGCTTTGTTAATTGGTATGTCATCTGGTCCTCCGAGACCTCTCTTCAACATGATCGCTGTTTTATTGAAGTGGTTTGAGTGATGTGTTAAATGATAAAAGCAAGGACAGTGGCTTAGAAAAATGTCTCGGAAAAGGTGAAGAAGATGCTCAAAGAGCCACACAAGGTCACTGTCATTAAAGTAACACTGTATTGACATGGGGATTGGTAGTGGAGACACCCAGGCTCTTGTTGATGGAACCGTTAAAAAGGGAAGTTAGCATTTGCTGTAGGATTTTTAAATCATCTCCACTTAGCAGTGTAGTGCTCAATCCCTACAACTTCAAGCTAGCACAGTTACAGCATGTTAATTTAAACGAAATGGCATGTTGGGACCAAGTTAGCAAGGGCTGTCCTGACGTATGAGAATATAAAATAGCAGCTAAGTAAATCTTCTCATTTTCTTTAATATTCTTCTGAGCCTTTAAAATGTCTTGAATTTCTTTGCTGCAAAGCTATGTGTAAGGAGAAACTGAACTGTTACTTTTGAAGGTTAAGAAGACTGCCCCAAAAAACTTGCTAGCAGTGTGAAAAGTATTAGATGTGGGTACCACCTAGATTTTGAGAGATGGTGAGCATTCTTGTTCCTTTTGAAGTACGAAGTGTCTAAGGGTGTTCAGTCTTCCCTTTGCCAAAAGAAAAAGAGGAGGAAAAAAAAAAAAAAGAAATGCTGCTAGCTTTTTTATTTTTATTACGCTTGGGTTTTTGAGTTTGCATTTTTTCCTTCAGGATTTTTTGAAGTGAATTAAATTTAATACATAATCTGTAAAACTGTTTAGAAGTGTTTCGTCACAAGCAGTTTGTGTGTCTTCGTGAGTTTTTTCGATGTTTTATTTAAGTGCTCTTGGGTTGACAAAGCAAGTTCAATTTAAACCAGTGACATTGCTGTCACTACATTGAAGACTGTGTCAGCATTTTCATTATAAAAGCTGTTTTTCAGGGGTTTATAACTCAGTCATAAAATACACTCCAGGCTGACTGGGCTGAGTCTGAGTGCTCTTTGCATTCTGTAACGATTCAGTCGCCCTCCCGGCACCGTGCCCTGCACAGGAGGATAAATCAGATTGCCTGATATTTCTTGTTACGCTCCAATATGACTCTAATCCTACCTTGCGTGGCTGCTATCCGAAAGTGAACTTCAAAGCATCCAAAATGGGATAAAATACATCTTGTTGGGTTTTGATAGGCAACATTCTTGTCCAGTGGTGCCTTTTTGTGGAGGTGTTTGAGGAGTAGGTGTGCTACTGTCACCTTCAGCTGAGCCGCTTCTCCTGGGATGGAGACTGCTGTAAGAGACAAGGAGCTGGGTGAGAAGAGCTTTGGTGGGACCCGGCAGGGCTGGTGTGTTCTCTGGTCCTCCTGCTTCCACAGGGGGTTTCTTCTTGGTTTTCTCCTGGATTTTACCATCTCAAAGCTGCCTGCTGAGAAGCACGGGCATGCTCTCGAGACAATACTGAGGACCAGAGTCTCCTACATGTCATGAGGAGAGATGGTAGGTGAGGAGAAGGGAGTTTTGGGAAGGGAATGGAATTGAGTTGTGATCCGAGTTGTTCACTGAGGCAAAGTATAGGCTTGCAGATCTTTGCCAGAAGAACCAGGGCTCATTTTATCTACAGGTAGAATTGGTATTATATCAAAATGCAGGAAATGAAAGTGATTTGCTTATGCCACAAACTAAGTTTCGGAAGTGGAATACGAGCTCATGTGCTTGGCTAACGATCGTTTTTTGCATCTTTTGTATCACATCCTGGTCTCTGCTTTCCACTGTCCTCTGCTGAGAAGAACAGCTACTTTCCTGCATTTCGGGCCTCCTTTTAAAACTAACTTGCAAAGATTATCAGTGTTCTCTCTGTCAGAGAAAAGGAGTTTGTATATCAGTTTTAATGTTAGAAACAAGTTCTTAAAACTCCCAAAGTGAGAAGTTTAAGTCTTCGATCACCAGAGTTCTCTGTTATCTGTATATTTGCAAGAGCTTTCAAGGGTTGCTAGTTTGTGACATGTGTGTTAAGATGCTGTTTTAAGCAATATTCCAAGCAGTCATATGACAGATTTTCAGCGGTTGTGTGCATTCCCACATATAGGAACACCAATATATATCCAACAAGCATGCCTTACATCGTGTATTTCAGGCACACATACATATCTTCTGAGCGGGGTTAACGCTGAGTGCATGCAATGTCAGCATTATGGAGTCTTAGACTCTTCAGCACGCTTGGGCTGGGAGCACAGAGGGAAGTGGAAGAAGAGCTCACTCAGACCAGGAGGGCAGAGAGGAGGAACATGTTTGAAGAGGGTGCTAGAGGAGAAGCAGCTCAGCTTTAAGATGATTCTCTTAAAGCACTTCAATCTTTAAGATGTTTCACTGCATAAAACTGAGGTAAAGACTCAAGTATATGTAATCTGGTCAAGGAGAGGAGTTTTCAGAAGAATTCTTTCTAAGGAGTCTAAAATATGTGGTCAGTCACATATCATCAGCTTTGAAGTGCTAATGGTTCAAGATGAAGATTGTGAGCTGATCTGCAGGAACTCCTGCAGACTACGATTTGGTCTTCTGCAGGATTTCACTTACGTGTGGACATAATGGTTGGTCTTTCATCAATTTACACCCTTACTTGAACAATAGCAGGGAGACAGATGTGGGGGGAAATCCGAGACCCGAAGCTTGGTGGTACAGCATAGCTTTCCATAGTGGCACTGGAGACTTGGCGAAGGTTTGGTAGAAAGGGGTACAATCATGATGGGCCAACTGCGAATGTCTGCGTGACTGCTGGAAACAGACACAGACTACGCAGTGACCTACAGTGTGGAAAGCTACACTGAGTGGAGGCAGGAGGAATTTTAATTAAAATAGCCCATTACAAGATGGCAAGGGTCAAGCTTAAATGGGGAATGAGAATTTGCATTTAATCTCCATGCAGAGCGGGAGTCTTGGTATTGTAACAAAACACTTGGCTGAAGTGAGGTGTCTCCGATCAAGTGACGGTTCTTACTGGACTTGTCCTTGCCTTTTGTGTGCTTGGAATGGGCAGAATTTTATTCTGCATGTTGAAACTGGAGAGACTGGGAATGGCCCTGCCAGGGTGATGCTACTGGTGCTGGTAGAGCCACTGAGAACGGCTCACAGCAGAAGGCATGAGGTCATCATTAAGCAAATATGTGAAGAGCATGATTTCCCCATTCCTACACTGAGAATTCAAGAAGCTCTTAAAGTAATGCGCTAGGTGGATCTGGGCACCTTTCAGTAGATACAGTACAATATGTCTTAAATTACTCTTCTTTTTTTTCCCTTTTTTTCCCTCCTTTTTTTTTCCCTTTTTTTTCCCCTCCTTTTTTTTTCTTTGCTGAATTCCAACCTTCTCTAAACTAATAAAAAAACCAAACCTCACTTCAGTGCCCAGCCATCTTAATAACCAGCAATGCTGGGACGTGATGGGTGTTTACTTTGTCACTGCAAATCACTCTAAATAATACTAATATTAAAGAAAACTTAAACCAAGTGTTTCTGAAAATGCTGGATTACCATCTGTGTGGGCTGACATCTTCTCTCTGCTGACAGCAGGGCTTCGGGCAGCGCTGGTTTCTGTGGTCCCAGCCCTTGGCCAGACCCTTCCTGAAAAAGAACCAACTTTATGGAGAAAATGTTTTGTTTCTGGCCTTTTTCTGGTTTCATGAAGTATGGCTGAGAGCAGACTCATGCCTTGAGCCCTTGGGCCTCGCAGCTTGGACCACTGATAATTGCGTAGGTCTGACTATTTAGTAACAGACAACTTTTGCTTAGGATTAAGGAAAGCAAGAAAACAAAAAGTGCTTTTTTGGCAATTAGCCTCCCCCTTTTACTCTGTATGTTTAAGGACTGTAGTAGTGGGATGGACAAATCCTTGCACGCTTCACTCAGCCCTTGAGAGTGGCTGTAACACACAGAATTTTGCTCAATAACTTGAATTCTTCTTATCCTAGAGTATTTATGTAGTTTTAATCATTCTGTACAGAATGATGCGTTTCAGAAACTTGTTCTTAGGAAAAATCTGGCCCAGTTTTTTTTTTTTCTTTCCCTTCCCCTTGAGCTATTTCGAGCAATTTCTCCAAGCAGTGGCCGTTAGCTCCCTTTCCTCGTCTGCCATCTTCAGCGGCCACCGGGATGAAGACAGACAATGTCCAGCTACATCACGATCTTTGTGGCAGCGGAATTAGAAGTAAAGGTACCAGTGCCTGAGGGTTGGGTCATGAATTAATAATTGCTGTGTGGTGGGGGAGGCCCGTCAGAATAGCTGAAAATGGGGAAGTTGCCTCGCCGAGCGCTATCAATCACTCAGTGACCATAACTTCCAGTAATTAGTGTATTTTATGGGCCTTTGCTTCAGTGACTCGGAAGCACATATGCTCCACTCACAGCTAAACTTAGCCGGAGTAATATTCCAGGATGATTTATCCGCTTGCTGCACTGGGATGTAACCCTATATTAGGTGAAGATTGTGAACTAAGCTGCAATAAAGTGTAAGTTTAGGTACAGTTTGCGCGGGTTGAGACCTCAATGTATCATGTTTCTCAGCAATTGCTCTTAGGCCGCTGTGGGCAGTTTGTGTGGCAGCAAAAGGGAGAATACAGTTCTCTACCTGAGCAGCCAGATGAGCGGGCAATTAAGGGATAACATCAGCTGCGGTGTATTTGTAATATATAGGATTACATAACATAGATTAATGTTCCCAATTCTGCATAGAATAGTTGTTTCTGCTTTTAAAAAGTCAAAAATTGGGAAATGTTTGTCGGTTGAGTCTGCCTTTCCCCGTTATTTAATTGGTTTGTAATGGCAGATGAACTCCCTCGTGCCAGTGGAGATGGAGAACAGCGGTGCTGCGGCTTCGCTGAAGTTGAGCTGCATTTCCATCAGCACAACCGAATGTAACATGTTTTTTCCTTTAGGTATTGAACCTAAATCCAGCGAACAAATAAGTGGGAAGCCTCTCTACTCAATCAAGTAGTCTCATTAATCTTTATGGACCATTTGTGTGAATTTTGCACCTGACAATTTCCATAGATTGGCCCTGAAAGGCCCGTGTCCCCCTTTTTCCCTTTAGAAAAGGCGCTGCTATTCTGAGCAACACCTTTGAAGACGTAGCGGTAAAAGCCTGGTAATATAAGGGATTCGTGGCGAGGAAGGCATGTGCAATTTAATCATGATTGTCTGCAGTCTTTAGTTTGCAGTGCATTTACTATAGTTCATATTTAAAAGAAGTCAAAGTGAAACTAATTATCTTTAATTAAGGTGAATTAGGCTTTGATTTTTAATATATTTTATGTAGAGAGATCTCGAACTCATCTGCTCAAGCCAAGGAATGTCCCAAAGGTTATTAGGGCATATTTCTGTTGGGCCTGACGGTATTAGTAATAACCTTCTTCCTCATAGTCCTAGACATGAACAAATATGTCACTTCATCAGTCTCTGTTACCCGCGCTTATGCCCCTCTGCAGGGGTCGCAGATTCCACAAGTTATCAGCTAATGGCGTTATACATTAAAAATTGAAGCTTTCCTCACTCTGAGGCCTTTCAAGGCTTTGTTCTTAAGCCCCAGACACTTTGGAGTGCAGCTGCAAACTATAGGCAGAAGATTAAATTAATTTGTAACTCTTTTTTCGTCCTGCATTACTAAATCCTGCACATTTAATTGAAACCCTACTTCAAGATGCTTTGTGTTTCTGTTCTTCTTTGTTGTCAGTTTAACCTCAGAAGCACTTTAACGCTGGTAAATTGCTGTTATATCCTTTTGGATTCTTTTTTTTTTTTTTTAACTGTGCAATAAGAGGACAGTGAAATTGATATTAGAAGGAAAGAAAAATCTTAGAGTAGTTTTTGAGGTATTTAATATTTATTAAGGTACATACCCTGCAGAGTTTCAGGTGATTTTAAGCCATCTATCTAGGAATGTATAAATTGGTCTTGGAATGAAATTTCACCTAGGGAATTTTATGTTATCCAGTAGTTAAGTCTGATTTTTAAAGTTTCCTGTGTCTGAATGTTCCGAAGTGGCGCCTGCTTTTCCATAAAATGAGGGTTTAACTGCAGAGCACAATCTAAATGCAAAATCCTTAGATGGAAATTTAATTGTGTAAAATGTGCACAAGGTAATTAAGAACAAATTTTAGAACATTTCAGACTATAAAGTCCTCCTTCAGCTAGATCACTAGCGATATTGTAAGTGCTTATTTTCAATTTGCAGTTATGCTGAGAAACATGGAATGTGTCTAAATTAAGAATAAAAACATCCCATGCTTTTCAGTATAACTGTAAATTAAAAAACAACTTGCACAACATAGACAATAATCTAAGTGGGAGACTTTATTGCCTGAGTGTCCTAAAAATATGTTTTGAACTTTCTTCCCTCAGTCGCTGTCGGAGCAGGATACGGACCAGGTTGCTATTGTAATTCTTATTAACAATATACAGGCAGGCAAGTAAAGAGCGATGTAGAGAAAGCGATTTGTTAGTGAGGATTTCTGCGTTTCCATTTTCAGTTCCAAAATTGTTAATTCGATTATTTCAACAAGTCATTTTAATTTTGTGTTCACTTTTCTGCACATGAAATGTAGGATTTGAGAACAGGTTAGGGTTGCTTTCCAGCCCTTCTTATGGCTGCTGTTCTGTTTGCTTTCCCTTATGTGTTTTTAGATACAGTTTGATAAAAATCAGCATACATGCACACTGTACCTCTGCTTGTTATTTAATAACCTGGGATTATTTCTCAGTTTATCCAGTACTGGTTTACAATCTGATGGTGCACCCCGTACATCCATCTGCACCTCCGGCCGAGTCTGGGGGAAGGCTCCTGTCAGGTACTTGCACTTGCACGTCATTTTTCAGGACACAGCCTCACCGAACACCGTAAGATGAGCATGTTAAGTGCTCTAAGAAAGTAATAGTTTAAAAAAAAAAACCACACATGCCACCCCCCCAAAAAGACCCCTACACAGGCATGTAGTTGCTCTAAAGTACTGTGGTGTAGGAAAGTGTTATTCTGACATATTTCTTGCTGATATGGTCTGATTCTCATTTATATTTCTATACCATGCTGGCATTGCAAGTCACTGGGCCTTTTTAAAATGATGATTTTTACAGTTCTTGTTTAGTGGGAAGGTATCCGTAGGGAAATGAGAACCAGCTCCTTGAAGTTTAATCATTCCCTTCTTCCCTCCTTAATATCCAGAGCTACATAAGATACTGATCAGTTCCCAAACCGAACTGGTGTGAATAGAAATACTGTATTGTTGTTATAATGCCTTAAAAACAAAATTGCAAGTTCCCGAATTTCATTGTGTAAATGCAGAAGAGAGAAGTTTTTGATAGCACGGTAGTTTGGTAGTTTACATTTTTTTTTGTATCCTGCATTGGGCTTGTGCTGCACATGTTTATAAGACTTCCTTGAGACAGATGATAGAGAGTATGAAAATCCCTTTAGTGAAGCTCTAATCTGTTTGTTTTTTGGGTTTTTTTCCTTTACTTCAACTGTGACGCTATTTATAAATCTAAATCTACATACAGAGGTCATTGGTTGGCTGAACTTAAACCATTTTACTTAGTAAATTTAATTAAGAAAATACAGTGCAACTCATAAGCAAATGAGTTTTTCCTAGTTTTAAACCAAACCACCCTCTTGAGTGCTGATTGCCTTGCTCGACCCCTGGTGATATAGAAACAGGCAAAATTAAAAAGGACATTAAAGCTTCATTAAATCTGAAACACATTTAGTACAGTGACATATCTGCAGGCTATTTCAGGGAAGATTACATACTCTTTGGTAAGTTTCTTAATTTATAATACCTTGACAATCTTGCAGGGAGAGGAAACAACTCTGACTAGATGAATCGAGTGGTGGTTCAGGGGGGTGCAGAACTGGCACATGATCTGTCCACGGCTGTATTGCTTTGCAGTTCTCAGTCAAGGAGCAGCTTCACTGAGAAACGTGTTTCTTTTTTAACAACCCCCAAAGAACTTGTTCCAGATGCATTTTGGATTCTTCGAAGCTCATTTATATACCCCGTACTTAAAGTCTGGCAGAAAACTGCTCTTTCCCCAATTATTCTGCTGCCTTTGGAGCCCCTGCTGCTGAGGCGTGTGGTGGTCAGGGAGAGGAATCGTCAGCGAGAATGGAAACGCTTAGTTTGAAGTCATCATCGAGGCAGTGGTCGTTTTTCTGCATAAATAAGATCTGCAGAACGATGCCCTGTGCATATAGCCATAATTATCTTCTTGTTCTGCAGTGGGATAACTATACATTGCGACAAGCCTGTAGCTATTGTAATGACTATTCTTAAGTCAGTAGTCATTGGAAAAATCAGGATTTCTTCTACTTCTGTTCATGGAAAAGTGTTTGGCATTTATAGGTTTGTTTCTAGGCATTTATAGGCTGTCACAGCAGTGCTGTGCTTCTTAGGATCTCGAGCAGCTTCTTGAAGTTAAGGATGGTCCTTCCAAAAGAAGAAAAGATGAAAAAGGGTATGTTTTAGTAGGTCCTGGTCCTTAAGACGGAGCATAACAGAAAATGTAGGGTCTTTGCTTGACTATTTAGCGGTGTATTTCAAAGCCTGCCATCAGAGAGTGACTGGAGTGACCCTCTGAGCTGGGAGAAGCTGTGAACCAGACACAAGTGATAGAAAGGATGGTGATCAAGCCTGCGTAGATCAGGTTGGTTTGTTACGAGGATGAATTTGCTGCAAAGCGAAGCACTGCGCTCAGCACTGCACCAGAAACAAAACCAAAAGGCAGAATTCACCCCAAAGAGTTGAGTCTTAAAGGCAAACCTGGAAGACAAAGCACAGAAGAAACCAGAGGAGGAAGTTAGCTTGGAGAACCTGAAGAGATCTTACTTGTCTTGTCACCTTAATGTTGTTCCCTATTCCAGTGTCTCTTGTAAGCCTCATTTCTTCTACGTTCTGTAGGTTTTGGTCTTACAAACCAAGCAAACACAGCGATCCCCAAATGGAGGGCTACAAGCAGATCACAACTTTCAGAGAGATGAGTGGCACAATAGAAATGTCTCAGAAAAACTGCACGTTATTGCTAGTAGGGATCCTTGGTCAACACCAGTACTGATACAGCAGACCATAATGGCTCCTCCTCGGTCATTATGCAAGTTCCCACTATTTAGGAACGTTTGGGGTGATTTTTCAGTGATGCATGGAAATTTAGATATGCAGTTCCTATAACTGTGATGTGTCTGTGCAGTAAGCAAGCATTCAGAGATACTGTGCAAACCGATTAGCCCCTTTAGAACCCACTTGATCTGTCTGGAGATTTTCAGGACAAATACTGTCTCAATATTGAAAAAGCTTCTTTTAAGAGTAGTCACCAAAAAAATTGTTTCATCTCTTTGGGTTTCTCTTGCATGCCCCTCTTACACAAATGCTTCAAGACCTGCTCTGCTTTTGTAATGTCTTTCCTCTGAGGATCTGAAAGAAGTTTACTACTTGCTAAGGCTCGCAGCCAAATGGCTAGTATGCTCCTAGGTTTGGACAGCAGCTGGCATTGCAGAAAGGGCACCATCTCTGCTGTTTTCTGGTTTCTTCCACTCATGCTGTCAGCTGCTTCTTACTACCTTCTCATGACCTTTTTCCTGAACTGGTGAGGCTCGAGTGTGTCTACTGGTCTTTGCCCCATCAGTTCCTCACCTTGCTGCAGCTCTGTCTATGCTTTATTGTTGACACTTAGGATAGTTTTGTGCTGCCAGCCAGGCTGAAATTTCATCATAGGTTAGCACGGCTGCCTCAGCTGCAATCTGGCTAGGTCACGTAGCCACAGCACCGAGGAGCTCAAATATCAGTGGCAATACAGGTGCCGGGAAACAGCTTTCGCCCAGCACTGACGTGTGGTTTAGCCTTTGCAGTACGTGAAACGATGGCTTAGACCTTCAGCATTGATGCTGGTGCTTAGTCTGGGGTGAATATACCTGGTTTATCATGCGGAGAAATCAATGATAGTAGTGCATCTATAACCTTTTTGGTAGACCTCCAAACAGGAGGGGGATTGGTAAGGGGAGGATTCACTAGGGTTAACCAGAGCGTAGGGAAGCTCATCTGACTATGGCTCCTCTGTAAGCCGTGGAGAGAGGTGGGCTTATCCAGAAAGCAGGTCAGAACAGAGCTGCTCGGAATGGAGGAGTCTGTCTCAACTCTGAAGACCCTTGTCCTTCACTGAATTGTAGACAAAATAACTTAAACGAGTTGTATTTTGCTGAAATTGTTTCCAAGGTTCAGATACCAAATGGGAAAACCTAAAGTCTTGTACAAAGAATTTATCATGGAATATTTATTAGCTATGGCACGACGGCAACAGTAGTATTGTTGTTGGGTCTAATACTGATACTAGCAGATACTCTAGTAACGCATCGATTGACTCGTGTGGGCAACAAATCCAGTTTGACACCGTGTGCAGCTGAAAGTAGATCTGAAGAAAAGATGAGGTGGCTTTTTGTGGGTGCCATGAGCTCTCCCCAGCTCCCACTGACAGGTTCCTAGCTGGGTTTGACACTGATAAGGAAGCAAACCTCAGCCATATAACCCAGATTTTACTCTGAGCCAGTTAAGGGAGGACTTTGGGAGTTCAGTGCATGCTCTACAATACCTGTTCATTGCAGATAATTATCAGTAAAGGTCAGTGTCGTCGGCCTCGCTATTGAGGCTGAACTGGTTTAATTTAGAGAGTCCTCAGGAACTTGGGCATCAAACAGTGTTACTGAGCGGTACAGACAAAAGAGCTTGAGAAACACAGAAATCTTCAGCAAGGTAGAACAAGGGGTAATTGTTGTGAACGACTCCATTCTAAATACAGCTCTTTGTGTTTTCAGAATTACTTTTGCTGACATTTTCCAATTTATACAATAGTAAGAGTTGAGTACTTTTCTCTCTTTAAGAAAATGTGCCCTCCATGCAAATCTATATAACTAGACAAATATTATTTCCTTTCCCAGCTTGCTCTTGGGAGGTTTCCATATCCTCAGGTAAGATTGTTCATTACTGCTGTTTGCCACTGTGACATTCATTCCTATGTATGAAGGTGCAGAGAGCAATTGTGAACATTTGAGCCACATACAAATAAATCTGTCCTGTTAAATTGAAAAGTGGTATCTTGAAGGAGTCATTTAGAAGTCTCTATTGATTTCCCCCCCCCCCCCCTCTCTTTTTCTCTTCTCCAAACTCTAGATTTTCTTTCCCTGGAGACAATGAAAATTATGATGATGATAATGATTGTTTTGTTGTGAGACTAAAAAATAATCCAGTATGTACAACAGTGCTTTTGAAGCAGGAAGATGTTTCTACTCCTTTTTTATATTTTAATTTTTAATTCCAATTTTGAATAACGGAACAACGGTCTAAAACCTTCTCAAATCAAAAATACAATGTGAATGGAATACTTAAGGGAGCTCTGGATTCTCCCTTGTAAGAGGACCTAATATTAGTATTTTATTTAGATACTGGCATTTTCTAACTTTCCACTGACCTAACTCAGTTTCACTGAAGTTGGTGGTAAAACTATTT
This sequence comes from Theristicus caerulescens, assembly GCA_020745775.1. NCBI lineage: Eukaryota > Metazoa > Chordata > Aves > Pelecaniformes > Threskiornithidae > Theristicus > Theristicus caerulescens. Next base: position 48,217,104 of record CM036566.1, read on the forward strand.
CCACCTTCAGCGGCAATGCTGAGGCCAATGCTGAGCCCTGCGTTACTGCGTAATATTTTACTTTGTCTGTATGCTTGAAAAAAAACCAAAGCTCTGAACAAAACAACCAATCCAGAAATAGGTTTGATGATTACTTTAAATTCTTATTGCAAGATGGATGTTAGAATTCATAGTAACAAACTATTCTGTAGTTCCTCAAATTATTCTTTCCTGGGAGAGGGGAAAAAGTGAAGCGTCCAGGGACTAAAATGAATTATTTGAATGTGGTTTTTATGTTTTCGTATGTTTTATGAACACTATTTTCTGCATCTTGGTCTATACAGATCAGAGTGCCTGGAGGCATGTCTGATTTAAAGGTGGTGTTGGTCTGTGCTCTTTAAGCATCTATTAACTTGCTATTATTATGCAAATAACTGTTGTAATACACATACTAATTTATGCATGGTTAGATTATGCAGATGCCTCACAAACATGGTTATTGAATAATAGGCTGGGACTCATTCTCTCTCCCATTTTTATAAGCTGTTTTAAGCAAATTCTCCTGACACTTTTATGGACTTGCAAAGGTTTTGCATATGTAGAAATATACTGACTTTTCACTTTGGCATCTCCTATGGAAGATGGTTACTGACCGAGAGAGCTGTAGCTGGTAGCGGAACGCTCTTTGCAGGTTTTATCCGTATTTTAAAATGTACCCTCTCCTTTGAAGAGAGGGTTGAAAAAGAAGCTCTGGTGTTGAAGTGTCCTCCGTACGTTGGCGTACTCACTTGTGCTGGTTGAGTGTCTTGATGTTCATTGTAGAATGTGTATTATAGCACTAAATCAAAGTGACGTGGGATACAATTTAAGATAACCCTCCGTTGGCAGAAGTGTTGGAGCTTGGGGAAGGAAGTTAGAGCGCATACATTATGTATGATTCGAGACAGAAATTTGCTTTCTGAATTGGGAGCAAAACATGATTGCTAGTTTAAGATCTTTTTTGCTATTCTAATTAAAAAACGGATCGGTTTTGTAAAAGAATATTTGGCAAGTCAGTAGTCCATGAAATTGTATATATTTTTTAATGTAAAACAGTTGAGGAGGTGAAACTTTAAAATGTAGCTATTAAGCTTTTCAAGCAACTGCTTTTCAGGAGGATTTTTATGTGAAGAATATGTATTTTAGATACGTACTTACATAGCTGGCCACAAGAACCCTTAGAAACCCACTCTGATTAGGGGGATAATTAGTAGGGGTTTTTTAATGTCTAAATATCTATTTGTCTCCCTGCGTAAGGGCCTGATTCTGCAGTCATTCACTTGAGTAAATCCTCCTCACTTCAGTGGGCTTATTCAAATGATTGAAGCTAATCGTATGTGTGTTTGCAGAATTTGTCCCTAAATAACTTGAAGTTACTTCTCTCTGAAAATGGGAAGTATGAATCCATGTTTGAGAACACCTGAAATTTTCTGCAAATGAATGTTTGTCTCCAGCTGTAGCTGGGGAAAAAAAAAAGGTTTTTTCCTTTTTCTCTATTTTTAAGACACAGACAAATGGTGTGTGTAAATTCATTTTAAATGAATAAGATTTATAGAGGGAATCATTGCAGTCTGGAAATTCAGGACTCCTGCAATATGCCAGTAAGACTGAGGGATGATTTTTTTTTTCCCCTGGCCTTTAGTAGAATATTTTAATGATAGAACTTACCACTTCTCACTTTTCACATGTTCCATAAGTCTTTATTTTGCCAACACTTATTTGTCACACTATCATTATTTAATCTTATGTTCACAATAAAGTTTTATCTTGAAAGCACTTAAGCGCGCGAGCAGCTACTTGTGTAAGTAAAGTTGCTTATGGGTGTGTTTAGAGTTACTGTTAATTCTTTTTGTCTTGATATGCAGCTAACTTCATAATCTGTAGCTAACTGCCAACGGTAGCGATCTGACCAAGGGGATAACAAACAGTAAAGAGCAGAATTCTGCTATAAAAACTTTGCACGGGAAACTCTAATCTTTAAAATGTAGCAAATTTCTCAAACGGTTCTGGTTTCCATTTTTGGTGTTCGTTTTCCTGGCGCGGTATTGCAATGTGCTATTGCTTGCTGTAATGTAAAACTCCTTTTGGAAGTCACAGGATGACTTTTGGAAGTCACAGGGTGACGTTCGTAGGGTTTTCTGTAGGTAGGAACGCAAGCACTGAAGGCTATGTTCTTCCCCTGATGAGTTTTCATAACTCTATTAAAACTCAGAGGAATGGTGCATGCGCTCACACATGCACAAAAAATACTCTTTTGAATAAAGTTCTTTCCTACGTAAACATTTAAAAAAGAAAGGCAACCCCTTTTACCCAACGCATCGCTAGTCCGTAGGCCGTCCAGCTTTTTAGGTACCTGAAGAAGGCAGATGGGGAAATAAGTTTCAAATTTCTTTTAAAAGTTTAACCTTAATTTATTTGATTTTGATGTTAGGCATCTGTGCAGAATGAACTGTAAAAAAAAAAAAAAACCAACCCAAAAGGCCATGGCACCTCACAATATATTTAATTAAATTTTAAGTTGGAACCCGAAAGATGTGCAGCGGCTGAACAAACCGCGAGACGTACGGTTAATCACGTAGATTCAAATTCAGTATATTGTATAAAAACACGATGGGGGCAATGACTTGTTTAATGATAATGCAATTTAGGAGAAATGAAAAGAATTGCCCACTAAATATTCTCGGCTTGTAGTCAAACTTTATACAAAGCAGGATGTTAAAAGGACGCCGCATCCATTAGGGAAATATTCCAAAGAAACAGGCAGTACTCAGCTGCCGAGGATTTAATCAGCTACAGGAAAGTGCGGATTACGACGGCTGTATTTAAGATACTTTTGCATTTAGAGAAGTGTTTTCCTTCCTTTGGCTACAATTCCAGGCCTCGCTTAATAAATTACATGAAAATGACCTGAAGTTTTTTTTTTTTTTAAAAAAAAAAATCCACCAACCCCCCTGTCCCCCATTCCGCACCCTCCCACCCCTCCGCTCCCCCCCAAATCTGAGCAAATACTGCCCCTGGTATTGTAAAGCTTTGAATGTTTTCACACCCCATTAATTTATTACTTCTCTTTCCTCATCTTTAAATTTTTTTTTCTTTTTTTCTTTTTTTTTTTTTTTTTAAATTCAGGCTCCCCGCTGCTACAGCGATTTTCATCTTGTTGTTAATTTTCCCTGCTCCATATGGAGCTCCAGACATTTCACCTGGAGGCTGTACTAGATTTTGCTGTAGCGATCGCACTTCCGGAGGCCAAAACTGTCATTTAAGGTTCCTGGTGCATCTGTCTACGCCAGGCTTTTCACTGGCACCGGGAGAGTGTGAATAACAAATTGGATGCACCTGAGATTCAGATGATTAGTGTGTTTTGTGAATCTGGGCGACTTGTAAGCAGATAGCTGTAGGGATGGGGAGGGCTAAAGAGCTACCCCGGGTGAATCTGTGCTCACACCTTGCGTTTGGGCCGTGCGGGGAAAGCGCGAGCATCCCGGCAGCCTGAACGCGGAGAGTAACAAATATTTCATCCTGCCTTGTCATTGATTAGAAAAGAGCCTTTAATTTCATTTCACCCCATGTTGTGATTAATTTGCATTCTTTGTCAGAAGTTAATGGAGTTTTTTATGGTTCACTCTGAAATCCTTGAAGACATCAGAGTTGATCTGATGTTTATACAACCGCCAGCGGAATTTTTTCATTTGATTGATGGAGAGCTTGATGTTATTCCAAACGGCTTTTTAAGCTGTTTTTAAGAATTATTTGAATAAAATGCAAGCAAGATATTGTTATAACGATCAAGATTATCTGTTAAAAATCTGTTTCAAATAAAGAACATGATAAGTAGAAAAAAAGATCAAAAAGACAGGAGAAATGATGAATACAGAAGATGATATTTGTTAAAATATAGAATCCAAGGATTCAAATAACTTATTTTCAAAATGTGGTGAAAGTAAGAGAGACCTTAATTTAAGGTGGGTTTTTTTTTTTAGTAGAAAGACTTTATTTTTGCAGCATGATAAATAATGGGAATGAATTAGTAAAGAATATAGTTCTAGTTAGATTTTCCCCTTCCTTTTTATTCTCCCAGCTTTTTCACCATCATTTTACCGGCTATGCGAGCACAGAGCACTGGTGCCTCTAACTCGGAGAGACAAGACTGTCAGGCCTGTTAGTTCAACAAAATGATGACATATTGCTCGTCTCAAGGAAGAGGCATTCTTAAATCCCACTGCAAAGAAAGCATAAGTGGATAATAGGAAATTTTATAGCCCAAGAAAGCGTTCGCTATAGACCTGCCATTGGTTTGCTTTGTAAGAAAATATACAGGCAAAAAATCCTCGGTGAGAGAAATCTGCTTTTTGCTCCTCCTGTTAGGGAAAGGTTTGTACTTTTACCAAAGCCCAGCATATAAAAAGCATCGGAGAGACGCTGCAGAATATTCTGCGTATGCTGGGCCAGATCCTCAGCTGGAGCAAATCAGTTCTGCTGCTCCAGGGAGACCAGGGGACAATGCAGACTTACACCAGCTTTGGGACACGGCTCTTTTTTCCAGCTGGAAAAGATTTTTGCAAATGTTTGTTGTTGTTGGGGTTTTTTTTTTTTATATTTCTGATACCAAAGCTGGGTGGTTTTTTTTTTTGCAAGATTTTGTTTTTATCCTTTCATCAGCAAATTCTACCCTCGCTGTGATTTCTGCAAGTAAGATTTAATTATAGGTCAAAAAGCTACTGTGCAAGCGCTTCCATTTAAAACAGATTAATTTATTTGCTGTATCTTAGTTTGCTAAATAATTGCATGGTTCTAAATGAAGTTGCTGCTTTCTGATCCCTGTATTAACGTGGTCTAAGATTCTTTTTGTTATATGTAATCCATACTATTGACCAAATTTGGCCTGGTTTCATTTAAATGGAAGCAGGTTGTCAAGGAAAAAAATATTTAGTTTAACTTGGCGTGTAAAGTAGCCATTTTACTGTTGTTTTTTCAATTGACAGAAACATCCTTTAAGCATTCATTTATTTTGTGAGAATAAATTGAGGGTTGGTTACAGCATGTTTCCTAGTAAGAAAGAAATGGGATTTCTTCCACATATATCATTATATCTAACCATTTAAAAGACATTAAACACTGTTCAAATGCTAATGCCAAAATAGTGAATTAAATTATTGTATAATATCTTAAATATGATAGATTTGTGCAAATATTTTTGCTTTTATAATATATTCCAGAAATCACTGACAATATTTTAAGTCATCTGCTATTATTTTAAACTCTTACCAATTTCTTAACCTAGGTTTCTCTACATATATCATTCGTGAGATAATATACTTTGGATACATTTTGCTTTATTATTTTTTCTCTTTAGCCAGAAATAAGTTTGAACTTAAATTTGATTTGTCTATTAGAAACTTGCTGTAAAATTTGAATTTAGTTTTAGTTTTTCCAGAGGTGTTTTCTTCTCTGAAAAGGGGGAGATTTTAGCAAAAAAAAAAAAAAAAAAAATCTGTTAGGAATCTGAAGTATAAAGACATATTTATATTTTTTTATTTAATCTTGCTCTCTGATTTTTTTTTAAAAAAATGTAAAATTGATGTTTGAATGACATGGTCAAGCTTGGAAATGTAGGTAACTAGAAAATCCTGATTTTATAATACGTTTTTAATATGTTTTAAGAGTGGATTATTAGCTTACGATCTTGAAAGACCGATGTATATTTTTTTGCTTTCTAACCCTAACCATTCCGGGCAGTCTGAGGGCCCAGGGATTAGGCTGTGTTTTGTGACCGTCGCTCCGGGACGTGTTCTCTGCCCCTTCCCCTGTCTTGTGTAAAGCCTCATACCTGGTCCCACCGACATCAGCTTCAAACCTGCGAACAGTTCACTTTGCTGCAGTGGGAAAAATGAACTACTACAGATAATGGGTGCGTCTTTGCGGTCAGGATGTAAGTTTGTGTTTTCCAATTAGTTATGGCATTGTCACCCTTCACAATTTGTATTGAATAAGAGAATGGCTTAATGCAACGAGCCCTTTTGTTGCTCCACGCAGTTGGTATCTTGCCTTCACAGCACAGGACTGATGGTGCTGAGACCTTTTTGACTGCAGAAGTTGAGCGAGATCCTGAAATGAAATGTTTGTTACTATGAGAGCTACTTACCAGGAGGGGGAAAAAAAAAAAACATCCAGGAGGAAATACTGAAATCTCTTCCGAGAGATTTTTGCAAATGTGTAAGGATCCCCTCCATGAGTTGGTGCTTCTGTGGAATGGGAGATGCTCGGTAGTGCTTGGAAGGAAGCATCTCTTCCAGCTATAGTTCCTGCGGTTGATGCCGTTGAATGGCTTGCCTGAATGAAAACTTAAAGCTGGGAGATGGGCTCTCCTTAGGAAGAAAGCTAGCCGTAGGTGGATTGATTTGTGTGGTTGGTTGGTTTAGGTGGCCATTTGCAAACTGTCAGCGCAGATTGGATTTACTGAAAATTTGCGTCTGCTGCGCTCTGAACAGGCTCTCTTGGCTGGGATGGGGAGGAGGCATGGCTCCTCCCAAGTCACCCAGGAACTGGAGATGAATGGAGACAAGGGTGCAGCAGATCCCTGCTCCATTTTGCCTCTTTCCTTACCAAGGGTGCAGCTCTAAGAGCTCAGAAATGAATTGTGGCTCTCAGGCTGTTTGAGGAGCACAGGTACCTGCTCCTCCCGGGTCTGTGAGGTTGTAAGGCACTTCTAGAGATGGACGTGGCGGTCCCAACATTTGCTCTTTGCTATGTCTGTGGACTGCTAATGCAGGGGTCTCCGCCAGAGGCTGAGGGCTGTGTTTCCAGCCTGCCTTGTAGGAGCACAGAACGCACATGACCGTCTCGTCCTCCTCTGCTGAGTGATGGTTGCTCAATGTAGTGAGGAGCCCCAACAGCCAGAATAAGCGTGAATGATTTCGAGGTCTAGGCAAGTGTTTCCCTTCCATGGCAGCTGGTCTTCTGCCAGCCCCGTGGAACCATGGGTTTAATTCACAAGGGAGTGCTACGCTACCTGCGGTGGGCAGTCGAATGACATCAGAGAGGGTGCTCATTGCATAGCAACGTACCTTTCATTGTCCGAAGACGCTCAGCACTTCAGTTTAGTTAGAAAACTCCACCAGTATACCCAAAATTTTGCTGCTTTGGGTTATTTCCTCTCAGATGTCCCTAGAATTCTGTCGCGTGCAGCGATCACAACTGATTTTGCAGCTCATTGGAGAAAGCTCAGGATTTTTCTAGATGGGTTCCAGTGACAGGTTTTAACCATTGACATTTTGACCTGTTTCTTTTCAAGCTAGAAGGGACGGGACTTGCAGTGGTGTGCTTATGAGGAGGGACAGTCCTGCTGGATATTCATCTGTGCTCTTCAAGACTTCTGGTATTGGAGGCTCTTGGTTCTTTAGATGATTTGTTCCTCTGGGTTTCCTCGCTGCAGGCTGTAGTGGTAGTTGTGTGTGTAATGAACACGGAGAAGAGATGCAGGAGCGTGGGTGGTTGTGACATCCTTGCTCTGTCTTTAGCCTAAAGACCCCTGTTCTTTCAGTCTCTCCTTTCTAGATTTCTGGCTGTACTTGTGTTTTTTCTCTGAGCTTTCTCCAGCTGGCCCACAGCTCTCGAGGGGTGCACGGGCTTAGACACAGCACTCGGGTGCTGCACGGAGAAAGGATAACCTTGTGTGGCTTCAGACTGTACCCCTCCCTGGACATCCCACTATGGTGTTTGTCCTTCTGGTTTTTTTGGGGGGATTTTTTGGTAGCATCATGACATTATTCCTGCCCGGTTGTGATGGGTTTTCCTCTTCCATGGTGTCCTCTAGGTTCTCCTGGTATTCCTCTCTATTACCACGGTGGTCATTTCACTAAACTTGATAAACATGAGTGATGTTAAGCAAGAACTGGTTCAAACTAAACCCCATTCCTTTATTTGGTTTCTGGCTGACCACCCTTTGTTCTACTTACTGCACTTTTTGTGCTGCTTGAAACAAGGTCTTAAACAGCAGTTTGCTAAATTTACTGTCTTTCGTAAGACTTGCTTGTCCCACATTCCTGCTGGCTGAGGAATGGGTTACCATCAGCACCCTGGTCCTGCTCCAGTGTAGTAGTTGTTGTTGGCTCCTTATACTCCCTCCATAATTTCAACAGTGAGTAGTTTTTCATGCCCACTTTGTTGAGTTGTGTTACTAAACTCTGGTAAACAGATTTCTGTGAGAAGTGGCTGCAGTTCAATGGTGGATGAAATAATCTCTTTATATAAATTTGTTTGTAGACCTCTGGGAAAACCAGCATAATATAATTGTAAGAATATATTTAATATTAAGGTTGTTGTGAATTGTCTTTTTTTTTTTTACTTTGAAATTATTTTTATCCTTTTTTTGTCCTCTGTTTTGTGACAGTGATTGAAGTTCGCCATTTGCAAAAGCCACAGATTGGGAGGGGGAGGATGTTCAGAATATCAGGAACAAATTAGCGGGGTCAGTCTTACTGGCTTTGGTGCTTTGACTTCTCTCAGAAGTATAACCATTCAGTTTTGAAGGACTCTGTAAAATATGTCTGAAGACCACGCTTTCATTCCAGAGGAAGAGTAAAACCCATGGTGGTGAAGACCACGTGGAAATGCAGTACGTTTACATATTCCTTTTCCATTCATATCAGGGCAGAGACGAAGCAAGCGTGTGTTGGTCATTTGTCAGTAGGAGACAATGTTTGTCATTGCTGCTCTTCAATAAAACTTAACCCTCATTCATAAAGATTAAAAATAAGTTGTATGTACTTCTAAAATCCACAGTTCCCTGGATTAGGAAAACGAATGTTCTTCTGTGAAGCCTCCCTTAAAAATCATAACTGTATGATTTGTTGGTATATGTATTTTTCTATTAAAAAAAATATCACTAGCTTGAAAAGCAGTATATATGTAAAGAGAAAATTTGTTAACTGATATGGGAAGATCTAACCTTGGGTCACCTGCAAATCTCTCAAACAAGAGCTCCAGGGCAAGTCCTAATTCCAGAGAGTAAAAGCGAAAATTAAAGCTATAGCTAGCGACTCCTCGAAGTTACCCGGGGTGGATTCATTTGAGTTTTCGTTGATTGTGCTTGTGAATATAATGTGAAAGGGATGGTAGAGGTCTTCTCAGCCACCTCCCGTCCAAAGTATCTCCATGGAGACAGAAATATAACCTGATGGTCTGTCAAAAGTTGCTTTTCATAACCAGAGGCATTCATTAAATAGTAGATGAAGCAGGAAGCAAACTTTTGCATTTTTAACCAATCTAAAAAAAATGCCGTTTGGAGAATGTGCTTTATCGCGTAGTTTATCCAGATACCACTGATATTTCGTGACCTGAGAAACAGACTGTTAATGTGATAGGTTTATTTATCATTTGCCCGGCTTCTTCAAATTATGAACTATCACGTGCAGTAAGTAAAAACCCAGCAAGTACAATACAGGTTCAAAAATATCAAATAGCTGATCTAATTCTGCAAATTCACACAATTCCGGTTGCATATGAAAAGCTTACAAAACCTTCTGCCTAGCTGGGTTTTCCAGCGATGAGCAGGTCAGGGGCTTACACGCGGCCTGCTGGCGTGGCCGAGGGAGCGTGGTGGTGGTTGTTTCCAAGATGGGAACGATGATTTAATGAGCGCATCAAAGCGTTCCTCCATACTCTTAAAACGCACACCGTGCCTTTTTTGTCTTGCTTTCAAGCAGGGTTTTCCGTTGTGTCACTGCTACCATTTCACTATTTGAAATTCTCCATGGAAGGTACAAAAACATGGCAGTGGCGGTCTCCTCCGGATCCCCGAGCATCGCATGGGGGATGCGACATGCCAAATGCTCAAGCTTTTGAGCCGCAGCCACTGCACTTAGAATCATAGAATCATAGAATTGTTAAGGTTGGAAAAGACCCTTAGGATCATCAGGTCCAACTGTTAACCTACCACCGCCAAGTCCACCACTAAACCATGTCCTCAAGCACCGCATCTACCCATCTTTTAAATCCCCCCAGGGATGGGGACTCCACCACTTCCCTGGGCAGCCTGTGCCAGGGCCTGACCACTCTTTCAGTGAAGAAGTTTTTCCTAATACCCAACCTAAACTTTCCCTCGTGCAGCTTGAGGCCATTTCCTCTCGTCCCATCGCTTGTTACTGGGGTGAAGAGACCGACCCCCACCTCTCTACAACCTCCTTTCAGGCAGTTGTAGAGAGCAATAAGGTCTCCCCTCAGCCTCCTCTTCTCCAAACTAAACACCCCCAGCTCCCTCAGCCGCTCCTCGTAAGACTTGTGCTCTAGACCCTGGATCTAGACTTGGATCTAGTTCTCTAGACTTGGATCCCTCGAGATGAACCTGCCTCCTAAACTTCTTATCTCCCAGCAATGCCTGGAAACCAGGCGGTTAGGGGAGGAAAAAAGGAGCGTGGGTGAACAGGAAGATAAAACACTTTATGTTGAGTACTTTTAAAACTGTTCTTAATGTGCTATAAAACTGGATGCTTCACTTTTTCATGAACTGTGTGCAAAAGGAGAAGCACTGACTGTAAAGTTGTCGTCAGTTAGGTTTGCTTTATAGTTGCAGAGGCTGCCCAATAATGTGATCTTGGAAAAGGTAAACAACTTGGTTTTAACAGTGAAAAATATGCCTAATATAAATACAGCTAAGTTCATTGCTGTTCAGAACTTGAAAAATACGACTGTAACATTGCATTTTCTGGTGGAGTTAACAGAGGAGCACAGTGCAGCCTTAGAAGCAATATATCTGAGAGAGAGAAAATAGGTAATACGTCTAACTGGGGAGTCTCTGTGGCATTCACATAGAGGAAAGCGCAGTAGCTTTATTTAATTGAGAAAATGAATCAATTACAATGATGTTGCA